>VZRF01010497.1:73002-115554 GCA_013396875.1 Vireo altiloquus
GGGACCGTCACGTGCCCGCGCGCGGCCCCGCCCGCGCCGCCGCCGTGAGGGGCGTGAGGGGGCCGGGCAGGGCTGAGGCCGTGAGGGGCGTGAGGGGGCCGGGCAGGGCTGAGGGCTCGACGGGCCCGGCGGGCCCGGCTGCGGCTCCTGCGCCTTTGTTGCGATGTCCCCGCCGCCCGTTTTGTCGCGCTGTGTCGCAGCATGGCGGCAGAGCAGCTTATCCAGACAAGGCTCCGTCCTGTGGGCTCTGCCGCCGCCTCCCTCCCGAGGTTCGGCTGCTTTGGGGTCACTGCTGCCAACTGCCATCAGTCTTTAATGAATTAAGCGTTCTCTGTGATTAGACGCGAGAGGGCTTTCTTTCTCCTGTAGGCTCGCGGTGTGTAGAGACTGGCTCTGAGTGCAGAGGGCTGTGGGAATTGCCGGTGAAAAATCCTGTTTATTCTTGACCAAAGTGGCTGTGGCTCCCAGGGGAGAGAGCTCTCAGGTGAGGTCTCGGTTCTACAAAAGTCTTTTACGTGCCTCTCGCAGGTTGGCTCCAGGCATCAGAGGAAGGAGAAAGAACACAGTATTTTGGCTGAAGGGCTCAAGTTCAAGACTTCACTTTGTTCCTCACAACTTGGAGGGATATGAAGCCAGTTGGAAAAGTGCTTTGTGCTACAGGGGTTGTAGCTGGGCTCATAGCTTTCTTCTGGAAAGACGATTTTAACCCAGGTAGGCTCGCCAGGGGGGTGATTTCAAGCTGAAATATAAGTCGCACAAGAGAAGAGGTTGAATTTCCAAACTTTGACTGATGGTCTCATTCCTGCCCGTAGTCTTACCAGAGTTGGTGGCCCCAAAGCAATGTTTTCTTCCCAGAAACAAAGAGAAACTTGAAACAAAGAGGAACACAATGGTCTAAGAACAGGGATCCTGCTGTCTCTGTGGGATGGAAATGACACTTTGCTACCGCCTTGCTCTTTTTATGTTTTGGTTGTAAACTCCTTGGTGTCAAGGACTGTCTCCATAGGTGTGCAGTGCCTGGCACAAGAGGGCTGATGTGTCTCCAAACTGATGGCAAAGAATAAATGATATGCAGAAGGCATTTCTTCACTCAATTCTATATCTCTTATTCTCTTTCCCATAAAAAAGAGAGTTTGTCTGGTGCCCGTGTTCTCGTGACTGGAGCCAGTGCTGGGATTGGAGAGCAGATAGCATATCACTATGCCAGATTTGGTGCTGAAATTGTGTTGACTGCCAGGAGGGAAGCTGTGCTGCAGAAGGTGAGAACCTCTTCCTTGTACAGGGGAAGACATGAGAGATTCAGGCTTTTACCAAACCAACAAAAAATTGTCAGCATAAGTTTTCCTTCAGACCTGTTGTTAAGCATAAACCCAGAAGAGAAGTTGGCCTGTACAAGGAGATGGATATACAGTGCCTGAGCTTTTAACTGCCTGAACATTTATTTATTTATTTATTTGAGGGAATGGTGTGAAGCTGCATCAGGGAAAGTTCAGACTGGACATGAGGAAAACATTCTCCTCTGTGAGGGTGATCAGTCACTGGAGCAAGTTCCTCAGGGAGAAGTAGTCATGGCACCTGTCAGAGTTCAAGGAACATCTGGACCACATCCTTGGTGTGGTTTGGTTTGAGGGAGTCTGTGAGGAGCAGGGATCTGGATTTGATGATCCTTATGGGTCTTTTTCAGTTTGAGGTACTCCATGAACTACAATTCCTGTGTGATATTGTGCAGCTTTTCAGAGACCAAATTGTTCTATTTGTAGCTGTTTTGTTAAAAACCCAAGACTTTATGTAGGTTAAATGCTTTTTGACCAGCTCAAATAGACGAGGCTTCTTCATCTATACTTTATGAAATGGGACAATATTTAGAAAGGGTAGCTCTTTAACTGTGGGGATATGTGACTTCCAAGGAAAGTTCTTCACTGTGAAATGGTGCAAAAAGGTGAATTGGGGACAGTGAGCATAAGAATAGTTCCTAATGACTGGCAGGCATTATTTCAGCAAATAGCTAAAACTGCATATCATTGCCAGGCGCATTCACATACTCAACATAGCAAAGGAATTTTGAAAGACAAATTCTTTTCCAGTTATTTTGAAAAAAAAAGAGAATAACTTAATGTAAAGTATAACCCTTGTTCCAGAAGATTTCTCCTGAAGATTGGTTTTTTTACAGTGAATCTTGATCCTTTCCTAAAGCAGACAGTTTTAGCAGACAGTTAAATAGAGGTAACTCTTTGCAGGATGCAGATTCAAAGTCTGGATGCAGAATGAGCTCTCCATGGCCCAAGCAGCAATAGATTTTAAACTAAAGTGTGTCTCTGTCCAGAATTGACTCTCACTGACTGTAGTATGCCCTCTTCCCCTATTAGTTTTCCATATTGTTTAATCTTTGGGGTGTATTCTTTTTCAAGGTGATGGAGAAATGCCTGACACTCGGAGCAAAGAAAATATTTTATATCCCTGCAGATATGTCTTCCCCTTTAGAGCCTGAAAAGGTGGTTGAGTTTGCTGTCCAAAAGCTGGGTAAGCATCCTGGGCATCTCTTTGGTTTTCAGGTGTGTGGACACTTCTCATTGTAGTAGGAGCTTCCTGCTTCAGTTCCCTGGACTGAGAGGGGTGTTAAGGACATAGATATACCACTAGAACCAAGTTATGAGTCTGATTCACGCTGAAACATCATTTCAGAAAGTTGTTGTCAAAGTCAAACAGTTTTCCTTTCAATTCTAGTCTTGAAGAGCAGTCAAAGCTGCTCCCGGATGGGCACATTTAATCTGTCTTCATGGTAAAGCACTTCCCAGCCTTCTGAGGGAGAGTGGTTCAGCCCTCCTGGCATTTCTGAGCACCCTGGTTGATGGTCAGGGGATGGGCCTCTTGTTTGACTGCTTTTCCTGCTGTCCAAGGGGGCCTGGATTACCTGGTGTTGAACCACGTTGGCACGAACCGTTTCCAGGAGTGGACTGGAGATGTGGAGTACACTCGCTGGCTCATGCAGGTGAGGCTTCCCAGCTCACCAGGACTTCTCCTGGGACAGCTCTGGGAAGCTCCAAGGCAAATCCAAGTCTGTGGCAATGGTTGAGATCAATCCTTTTACCTCATTCCTGTCTGAAGTCAAGCAGTTTGGAGGCTTTGTTGCTAGAGAGATGTTTTGCTCAGATGTTGTACATTTGTGAAGAGGAATGTTTGGGAAGAACTTCTGACTTCTTCCTTCTGTCCTTCTTATCTCCCTTTAGCCCAGGAGTTTAGGACTGATGGGCAGTTACAGGCAGTTGTGTTTAGGTCAGGAAGGTCTGTAAGAGAGCAGCCAGCGCTTCCTACTGATCTATGGCAGGTGCACAACTGCAGAACACCATTAAGGTTGTTTGAAATGGTGTCTGCCCTCTGAGTCTCTGTTCACAGATTTAGTTTTCCTGTAGAATCACCCTGGTGCCAGGTTTGGGAGAGCTGGAAATGAAGAACTGTTTTCTTGATTCAGCCTTTTTCATTCAGGTGGGTCATAGTAGTTTCTATTTCATTTTGGAAGGAGGCTGTTTGCTGGAGAGTGGGAACTTAGGAACATAGGTAAGAAATTCTTATAATTTAAGAGAGCAGTGAAGCTCTGAAGAGATGCTGAATTTTGTGCTTCATTGTTAGTCTGAGCTCAGTGAAGAGAAAGGGAGAGCAAACTGAGACTGATGTCTTTGATAGGGATTGCAGACTAAAGAACAGCATACAGAGGAAGCAGGGACAGGCAATTGTATCTTAAAGCCCAGGAATAACTTCTGCTCTGAATCTTCTCCACTGCTTTTTCTGGAATCTGAAAGACTCATGGATGCAATGTTTGTCCCCATCTTTAGAGAGATGATTTTTCTCACTTGATGTTTGAAAAGGCAATTCCAAACCCTGCTCCTTTCCATTTCTGATCACTCTATTGACTTGGCTCGTGCTTTCAAACCCTCTTGCTTCTTCCATGTCTACATTTATCATGCCAGGTGAATTTTTTGAGTTACGTGGCACTTGCAACAGCAGCTCTTCCCACCCTGGAGAAGAACAGAGGCGCTCTGGTGGTTGTTTCTTCCCTCACAGGTTGGTGGCTTTACCTGCAGCAAGTGCTGGCCTTGTGGAAACAATGGTTCCCAGTACTGTTCATGTATACTGTTCATATTTCTCTGCTGTTCAACCCCTAAACACATTTTCAAACTGTGCTTTTCATAGTATATAATAATAATGAAGTATATAATAAACTTATTATAATATGTATAGTATAATAATACTTATGTAATATTATATAAAGGGACACTCACCTGAACAGAACATGAGTTGATGCAGTATGACAAAGCCTGCATCTTTTCCCAGATTCCCTTTCCATGGATCCTCCTTACAGCCAGTTTCCTGGTGTTTTCCATTCTCTCTTTTCCCTTTCCAGGGAAAATGCCCACTCCCTTCACCACTTCTTACTCTGCCACCAAGTTTGCACTGGATGGATTCTTCGGCTCACTGCGCCATGAGCTCATCATGCAGAAGAGAAATGTCTCTGTCACACTCTGCATCCTGGGCCTGATTGATACTGAATCAGCATTGGAGAACATCAGGCATGTATTTGGAAGAGGGAGTAGGACTCTGGGAGAGTTTGTCTGCAGGAATGTCTCTTGAAAGCAGGCAAAAAAATGCACAGCAACTCTGCTGAAGAGTGTGCATCTGTTTGGGGAGAGTGCACCTGCCTGGGCACATCACAGGGGTTGTTCATTATGGAACAGGAGCAGGCAGAGCTCTGTGGGGTCAGTCTGCCCAGGTCAAACCCCACCAGGGACTGTGTGGCTTTCAGTGACCCTCTGACCGTTCCTTTGCAGGGGCAAAGTGCACCTCAGTGCCTCTCCTGCTCCCGAGGCTGCGCTCGCCATCATCCGGGGAGGGGCAGCTCGGGCACACGAGGTTTTCTACCCGGGGTGGCTGCAGCAGCTCTGCTGCCTCTGGGCTCTGTTCCCCAGCAGCGGGAACCAGGTGCTACGGACGTTCTACAACTACAGCAGTCCCTAAGGGATGCCCAGTCTCAGTCTCCCCTCCCATCCTACATCCCTTCTAATCACATTCCTGCCATCCCACTCAACCGCTGGTGTCAGGCAGGACAGGGCAGCAGTGGTGGCAAAGTTCCCTTTTCCTAACCTGACTCGTGGTCTCTCATCCTGCTTCAGCCATGGTTCTGCTGCTGCTACCCTTCAGTCAGAGATCTTTCCCACTGTTCACTCTGTCTTAGCCCTGCTCCCATCTCCCCTCCTCCAGCCTCACCTGCTTTTACTGCATCCAGCCTTCTCTCAGCCCCAGATTTAACCCCTGTCTGTCTGTACAGGATGCCCTGGAATGTCTGTACACTCCAGGAACATCCTACTCCACTATTTCCTTGGGTTTTTTTATTTAATGAAATATAATTTTAATCTCTTATTTTAATTAAATTATTCTTAATGTGTTGGTATTATGTGTTGATGCTTCCTCTGTGAAGAAATATTGGTCCCCTGGATCTGTGGGCAAAGTCCTGTTTGCTGACCTCATGGGACCTGTTAAATTAGCCCAAGGCTTTGGCAATGTCTTCAAGTGTAAGCATTACCTAAAAGCAGGTGCAACTAACAATATGAAGTAGAGCCTCAGTTACTTAGCAAGTAAAACTTTTATTAAATAAATTTAGGATTTTTTTTTGACCAGAGTGAGGAATTTGACATTGACAAAGCTTGTATCGCACCTGTAACATTGTACAGTCACATCAGTAACTGTGATGGAAGAAACTGTAAATGCTTGTTTTAAACCAGCTTGATCTAGGATTCCCAAAGTCCTTTTTTTCCCATTTTGCATTTGTTCATCTTTTTTCTTTTTTTTTTTTTTGTTTTGTTCAAAATTAGACTAAGTTTAATTAAACTTCATGAAATTACTTGTAGCAGAAATAAAGTACATTATACAAATCACATACATAATAGATGTTAAGTATAAAAATGGTATTTACAATAAGTAAACATGGACTATAGAAACACACAGACTCTCACAGCTTCATTCACCTCTCATAAACTCTCAGCATCAGACACAGAAGGGTGGTTGAGGAGATGTGAAGGTACTTAAAGGACTGTGCCACAAACACCTGAACAAAGGGCAACTGGAGGAGAATGAGAGTTGGCTGAGATTCTCCAAAATCCCCATAGCTCACTTCAGTATCAATTGCACCAACGTTACCCCACCAACTCTCTGTTCCTATTTCAATGTGCTCACACACCCTCACACACACACCAGTGTTTGTGGTACCTTATCAAACTCTGGAATATTGAAATCATTCATTCCTTAAATCACTCTGGGGTTTGTTGGTCTGTTCTGCCTTGCTTTCCTTTCCTTATTTTTGTAGAAACTTGAAGAGACTGTTCCAAGCTGTTCAAGGGATGTGCCTTGTCAGGATGACACACCCCCCACTCCCAGGGGATCTTTTTAAAATCCAGTTCTGAACTACATTCTGTGCTTTAGAGTATGTGTATATAGTGTATAGAGCTGTCCCTACATATATATATGTGTGTATATATATATATGTATATGCTGCATAATGTATAATCTCTCTCTTGGAAGGGGTACTGGGGAAAAAAAAAATCCCAGAATGGAACCCTCTTTCATCCTATTTTCCTTGCATCTGCTGGGGAAAGCTTGCAGCGGGTGCGTGAGGTGAGTCCTCCTGCTGAATTCAGAGGGAGAAAAGGTCCTGTTTCATCTGGAATGAGAACTGCCCAGCCCAGTGCTGGCTATCCGACACAGGGAGGCAGTGTGCAGCCCCTGGGAGGCTTCTCTAGCTGTTCTGGAGATTGCATCTGCTCACACTCTCTCATCTTCTCCTGCCTTCATCAAGAAAATGCTGTTGCCATGGAGAGCTGTGAAACATGGATCTGTGCCATGTGTGGGGAGGCAGTGCAGTTCCTCTAAGTAAAGGGACTGGTTTCCTGTGCTTTCAGCCTAATCAGGGAGTGCTCAGGGTAGGGGCTGGCACCACATTCCAGGAGCTTTGTCTGCAGAAGCCCTTGGAAAGGTAAGACTGAGAGCTCTCCAGGTCCTTAACCAGGCTGGTGCTAAGGTGGATGAGTGACTCAAGCTGAGCACCTGACTGTGCCCTAATCCTGAAGGAATGTGTTTCTCCTTCTTGCTCATGTTGAGCAGAGATGTGCTCGCTCTCTCTCTCTCTCTCTCTCTCTCTTTCTCTCTCTCCCCAACCCNCCAGCCCCCCCCACCTCCAAAACGTTCAGGCCTATCTGCAGTGTGTGCTGAGAAGACACTGTTGCAAAGGTAAACCCCTAATTTCCAATACCTCTTGCAAGCAGTCAGTCTCTGAATGGAAAAGTTTGGTCCTGTGAGCTAGTTTAAAAAAAAAATAGAGACTGTATATATTTATAGTTATCTATGAAAGGGCCAGAAACAGAGCAGGAGGGAGGGAGGGACGGAAGTAAATTTCCACACATCACTGCAGTAACCTAGAGACACACCAGTGGGTTTGCTTGGTCCATGTACTCCAGCCACACCCCGAGAGGAAGAGCTCCATGTCCCCAGGGGCTGCTGGTTTGCTGGTCCCTTTGCTTTGCACCACGTTAGCAGCAAATATGCGAGTCCAGGCGTGGCAAGAATCTTCCTCCTGGGCAGATATTGAGCCTTCTCTTTAATTGCATGTCTTGGAAAGGAGGGGAGGAGGAAGATGGGGTGGGTAAGGTGGGAAGCCGAGGAAGGAAAGGGGTGGTGTCAAAAGAGTCGATAAATTTACTGGCCTCTCTGAAAATCAACCTGAAGCAGAAATTCTTCCTCTGGACTTTCCTTTCACCTGAACAAAGGGAGGAGGGAGGGAATTGGGAGATTAGGAGGACATCTATGCAAACCTCAAGCTTTGAGCTGCTGTTGCTGCTGCTGCTTAAATGTGGAGGACTGACCCAAAGCAGATCAGCCCTCCCTTGCTCCCCATGTGTAGGCTGGCAGGAGGTGGCTCTGGGACAGCAGCCCTTCAGGGTCTCCCCTATTCTCTGCTTCTCTGTGATCTCTGTGAATCATGAGATTGTCTCTTCTTACCCTAGAAAGCAATCTTTGCAGACTAACTTCTGGGCCTGTGTAACAGTTGAAAACTCCTGGGGTTTAAAAACCTTTTTAGGCAGTCAAAAGCTTTTTGGGAGCAGTTGGACAGCAGAGTAAAACCTTGCTTAGACCACAAAGAGGCCACTGGAACCATCTGCCTGTCAGGGCCCCGAGGGCACTCACAGCCCTTGATGAACTTGAGCAGCCTCACCTGCAATGTCTGTCCACACTCTGCCCACAGGTCCAAGAGTCTCACTACAGCCCTGAGCCATCAGCCTCTGATCTACAGCGTGGAAGTGCCAGTCTCCATCTGGCCATGGACCTGTCCTGTCCATGGATGTCACTACCTGGGCTCCAGCCTCTGGACTGTCTTCCCACCTTCACGTTTATTATTGTCATTACAGACCTGCCTGGCAATCACTGGACTATGTCTGACCCTGTTCACCTCCACCAGACCTGAGCCTGATCTTGACTCTCTGGCTTGGCTTTGGGCTTGCCCCATTGCCACAAATTTGCCTGATGATTGTTGAACCTGGCCATCATCTCCAGGCCTGCTCAGGTGAAGCCTCTGCCCCACCAGCTGTGTTTATTGCCTCCATTCCTGGCCTTGCACTCTGCAGGGAGCAGCTGGACCCCCGAGCAGAGCTGTGCCCTGATGGTGGCACTTTACCTGTGCTGCAGAAGTGACTCCTGCTTGCTCACTGCTGTCAGTAGGGATGGTTGGCATCCTTGGGCCGTTTCAACTGGACCTTCAAGCGTTTCATGCCAATCTGGAAGCCATTCATGGCCTGGATAGCAGTCTGTGCACTGGATGGGTTGTCAAAGCTTACAAAACCTGAAGGAAGGACACAGGATGGGTGACAATGGCACTGTTGGTGCCATGCCCAATATGAGTGTCGCTGTTATTGATTGTGTTTCCCTTGCCTGCACTTACCAAAACATTTGCTCTGGTTGGTGGCACGATCCATGAACACCTTTGAGGAGATGATATTGCCAAAGGGCAGGAACATCTGCATCAACTCGTTGTCTCCAAACTCCTGGGGGAGATGGTAGATGAAGAGATTGCAGCCTTCAGGACCTGCAGGTGTGGGGGCAACGGGGAAGGACAAAACAGAAAGCCCCAAAGGGCAGGGGAAGAGAAATGGGCTCAACTCACAGCAGAGCACTGGAGGAGAGCCCTAGCACTGCCTCATTCTGCTCTGACCTCCCCTTGCTTGCTTCTCACTCACTGGTCCATGAAGGGTTCTGATGGCTCTCTAAGAGCTCTATACAAAACTAGAGTTTCTGGAGAGCAGATTCTCTTTCAAAGCTTGCCTAGTTCCTACACAGGGTGCTGGACACAACCAACACTGTGAGAGTCTGGGTGCTGTTTTGCTGGAAGGAAATCAGCTGAGGTGAGAACTCGCAGCTGTCCTACTCCTAGGGGCACAGCAGGCACTGTTGTGTGAAAGCTGCTGCTGTAGCACTCCCTGCAGTGTTGCCTTCAGTCCATAAGCTACACCCTTCACTGGAAACCTCCTGGATTGCCACATATCCAATTTATGGGCTGACCTGGTCCTGTCCACTCCTTCACTTGCTCCTTATAAGCACAAGAAGCTGCTCCCTTGCTGACACTTGCTGTACCAATCAGGAGCAAAGAGAAAATGCCTTTGCCTCCAAATTCTATTCAGGCTAGTTTTGAAATAAGTTGAAAATAAATTCAGTAGGCTATGAAGGCTGAAAAGAGATGAGAGTATGTTGGAGGGGCTGGTTTGAGTGGTTCCACTGTGGCTCTGGCATCAGCAAAGAGGGGGATGAGTGTTCTTTGCCCCTGACTGCACAGGGCAGGTGCTGACTCTCACCCCCTCCAGTGTGAAAGGTGTTCCAGGTCCTACTGCCTCTTTGCACCAGGCAGCATCTGGCCAGATGTGAGGTCAGGAAATCTGCACAACAAGCATCCTGTGATCCTTGCCAGCCCACCCACTGCACACATGTGGTTGTTTCCATAACCCAGCTCCAGCATTAAAGATCAGTGGACAAAAATTAGTGCTTTCTCCTCTCCACTGGCTCTGTGGTGCAGAAGATGAGCTCCACAAATCCCACCCACACCACTGGACATCCATTCCCACTCTGATCCTCACCTTCTCGCTGCTGCTGCTGCAGGATAGGAGGTTGCTGAGGGATGGTCTGTGCAATGGGGGTGATGGTGGTGGTTGGATACACAGCTGTAGCCCAAGAACACAAAACAAACCATTTACCTGAGGATCTGGTCAGCCACACAAGGGCCTAAGGGAGACAAGGGAAGCTGGTACCTGCATACTGCTGAACTCCTGTGAAGGCTGGGTGCAAAGTCTCTGCTACTGAAGGGCTCTGGGCTGCAGAGAAAACCACAATTAGAAGCACAGCAGAGGGAATCACTCAGGCATTGTGTGTGAGTGTGTGTGTGTGTGTGTTTGTGTGTGTGGTGTGATGTTTCCCACCCTCAGCCCCAAGTGAGTCTCAGTGCCTGGCTGGGGGGGAACTACAAAAGTGTTTTGTGTGGGGAATCCAGAAAAGAGGAACTAAATGAAGTTCCTCAGGTCTCTGCATGGTGGGTTTTTTTACTAATCTCAATACCTGAATATGGCACAAGACCATTGGTGTAAACTGTTTCCAAGGTTGGATGCCCGTTTGGGAAAGGTACCACTCCAGTGAATCCATTGGAAATGGGTGCCACCAGTCCTGGCATGGCTGCTGTTCCCAGGAGAGGTGGTGAATGTAGCCCTGATGAACAAGAAGAGAGGACATCTCATGAAAGTCAAGGTCCCACAAAGCCCCTGCTCCCCCTTTCCACCTGCTTGGCAAGACTGCTGTGTATGAAACCATTAGCTTTTCTATTTGGCACGTGGAGATGACAGACTGGTGCTGGAGCCTTCACAAAATTAAGAAGCAGCACTAGTGGGAAGAGTGTGTGCAGAACTGCCAGTCCTGAGTGCTTCAGAGCTTTGGGGTGGAACATCTTTGATCTGGGTTTGCACAGCACCTGGCATGACACATGCCTGTTCTGGCAGGGGTTTGAACCTAATATGCATTTTGCTGTGGGATGATCACGAACAACAGCACTGCTGACCTCAGAGTCAAGGGCAATCCTGGGAACCTTGTCCTTCTCCACTGTACAAAAGGGAAAAACTGCAGCAAAAATGCACGGCCACAAGGCAAGAGGAGCACATGAGGGTGTCAGGGGGGTTGCAGGAGTTTGTGCAGAGCAGAGACTGCTGCGCTCAGAGGCTGCGCTGTTAGAAAGGAGCGAGCTAACGCAGCTGCTGAGCCTGGAGGTGCAGGAACTGTTTCACCTGGGTGGGCCCCGTGCCGAGTGCTGGGGCAGGAGGTTCCCTGGCCCGGGAGGCCCTCACCTGACGCTGGTGCGATGGGAGCGGCTGGCAGCCCGTTGAGACTGACGGCACCGATCTGCTGGATGTGGCACGGGGAGAAGGCGACGCCCGGGCTCAGGTAGCTGCCGTGGGAGGTGGAGAGAACCGTGGTCTGCTGCTGCATCAGCTGCAAAGCAGGACCGTGCGGTCAGGGCCCGGCGCTGCCAGGGCCCTGCAGAGCTGGGAGAGGCTGCGCAGAGTGGCCTGGCTGTCACCTCCCCCAGCTCCTGCCAAATGCCCTGGGGCTTCCCCCGACACCGCCAGACCTGCTGGGGTGGGCAGTGGTGGCTGTCCTCCCCAGGCCCTGTCCCCACACCCGGAGCCACGTACTCACACAGCTTCTGTCCCTGCTGAGGGGGGAGCAGCCCAGGCACCCGTGAAAGCCCCCGAGGGCTGGGCACAGCTCCCTGTCCTGCAGGCAGGGGGCACAGCTCAGGGGCATCCCAGTCCACAAAGCCAGGGCCACAGCTGGGCACCCCCCACACCTCGCCCTCTCCGTGGGTCTCAGCTCGCTCAGCTGGCACCAGGGCATTGGGACAGGCTCAGAGAGCTCCTGCAGTGGGAAGGGAGCAGGGCAGGGCTGTGCTCCTGGCACCCACAGGCCATTCTGCACTGTCAGGCACAGGCACCTCTCCCTGGTCACTTCTCCTGGGATAGTGCCAGATATTAAATAACACAGCTTTGCCTCGAGGAACGGGGTCCAAATCCCTCTGCTTTTGCCCAGCTTCAACGAGCAGAAGGTGCTGGGAGACACACAGGGCTCGGTCTGGCACGGGCACCCTGCCGTGCAACCAGCTGTGTGCCCAGCCCAGTTCTTGTGGTCCTGTGATCCACTGAGCTCAGAAGGCCCTCTGGCACTGGCCTGCCTGGGGCCAGGGGACATCAGCTCCTTGTGGTGCCATGACACACCTGCCAAGGCAGAGATGCACAGTACAAAAGGAAGGGTGGGAAGGTTGGGAGAAGGGTTAAGAGAAGAAAAAAATCCTTCTGGTCCTATTTGACCATCAGTGGGAGCATAAGGTGCCCTCAGAGTGCAATGGCAACAAAGACTTAGTTCTGGATGCAAAATTATCCAGCCCCTTTATCAGCTTTGTCTTCACATCAAGCAAGAAGAGCGGGGGAGGTACAGGCATGGCTCTTAGGAAACCAGAGATTCTCAGGAGGTGCTGAGGGGTGACACAAAGCAAAACCCAAGAAAACAACAAAAATCTTCTTTACATTGCCACATCCCACTGTCTGCTTTGCAACATAAACACAGAGCTCTCCAGGAAGCTACCTTGTCACAAAGGGGGGAAGCCTGTAAGGCAGTTTGGCCAGGGCTCAGCTGAAGGATCTGCTAACTGTGAGAAGTTCATGGCTAGCTAAAGCTCCCAGTTTCCTCCATATAGAAGCTGATCTTTGCTTTTGCATAAAGAGAAGAGGAATTTCATGGCATGGCTGTTTCTGTAAGCTGGTGTAAGTGAAGCCATGGGATGAAATTGGCTCGAGCCCTTTTTGGGGATGGGTGAGTGCCCCCAGGCCTGTCCCAATGCAGGGGCTCTGTGGGCAGGGGGACTGACAGCACAGAGGGTCACTCCTGTGCCATTCCAGAAAGCAAAAACCCTGGTATCACCTCCCTGTTCACCACCACATCATCCCTGGCTCCCCTGGAGCTGGACTCACTCCTGTCATCAGGAGCCACCCACCCTGAGCCAGAACTGCAGCGAAACGTGGCCTCCCTGGGCTCACAGGGCCCTGTGAGCCTCTGTGCAAGAGCCCCCAGTGTTCCTGCTCCTGTCCCCAGCCTGTCCCCACCCAAGGGTGCTGGAACTAACACATTTCCTACTCACTCTGTGAATACTGATCTTCTCTTTCCTCATTAATGCCTGTTCTGTGCCGGGCTCTAGCTGGACCAAGGCCTCCATCCATGAGCACCAAACTGGCACTCTGGAATTGTTCTCATCACTTACATAAAATTACCATAATGAACCATAAGAGCAGAAATAAAAGGGGGGGAAGTGTGAACAAATTATGTTTTGTGTTTGGAACTAATTGATTTATGATATACAAGAAATATTCAAGCATTATAAGCACTTAGTAAATTGCCCTAGCTGCTTTTTTAAGACTTTAGGCCTCTTTTGTATTGGTAACTATTTTTTTTTCAGCTCCCAAACATTTCCCTGAGTCCACCTGAACTAACTTGTTGAATAAAATGAACGCATTTGCAGAGGCACCTGGGATCAAAACCTGATTTAAGCACTGAAATAAACTGCTTTCAGATGCTTAGCCAGTTCTACTTCCCATATGAGACTTTTTCTTACAAATATGCACTGTTTGACTATTTTAAGTATCTTATTTTGCATATTTGCATAGATCTGAATAACTTTAGACTGAACTTAGAGTATGATTATTTCACATTTAATTTGAGATAGTTTTTGAAGAAAAGGGCTATTAATATAAACTTAAAACAGACAACTGAAAACACAAACAAAACAACCCAGGCTCCAAACTTCTTCCTAAACTCCTGGGAACCACTTTGGCTTGGTAACGCAGCAAACCCCATGGGGACAGGGAGAGAAAGTTGGTGTGTAATGAATTATGACTCTAAGAACCTGTGGTGTCTCCGATGCACCAGTTCACCCCAGCAGCACTCGCTCCTGTCAGTCTGGTTCAGCCACATCCAGAATGGTCAGCTGCATCTCCCAGCCCTGGGGAGGAACCTTGGGTGCAGCATCTACTCCTCCAAGCCCAGAATCAGGAAGGCATGAGAGGTTTTGGGCTTCCCCTGAGCCTTCGCTTATCAGAAGTCCCAGCTCCCAAGGGCTGCCTATGGCAGAGCATTTTGAAGAAGCCTGATGAGATTCAGCATGGAAATCCCTCTCTTTTGCCCCTGCTTCCAGAGATGTGAGATGGCATTTCAAAGGGCTGATTCCCTCTGATGGTGACACTGTGTGTGTATGAGGACTGGCTGGGATCTCTCCTCCAGAAGGGACACCGAAGACGAGGATGTCACAAGGGAAGAAACAGTCAGGTGTGAGGTCAGTGCCTCGGGAAAAAAAAAATGAACAAACCCAGTGGAAAGTAAAAGGAAAGGAAGGAAAAAATCCCGAAAAAGTGGGAGACAGGCTGAGTCTCGAGTCAAGGGGAAAGCCAAAACAAAGTCACAGAGCAGGAAGGCCAGTGAAGACAGAGACAGAGCAGCACAGTAACAGACAACTGAGGAGAAAGAAGATGCAGATAAGCAAGGAGGCACAGCTTAGACCTGACTGCCTTCTTGTCATCAGCAGGAGCTCCTGAAGATTAAAAGACTGAGTCTGGAAGGTCTCGCTGCTCTTCCTACTTACACAGCCTGGACCTCAAGCTGATAAAGCACCTCCTGCCATCATAACCTCACTGTGTGGTTCATTCCTGCCTTCTTCACCACCACACCGTGCCCAAGTCAGGGCCAGCTCTAGGACAGCAGGAGACACACCTGGGTGATCATCTCATGGCTGACCCACAGCTGAGATAAGATACAACTTTTGACCTCAGGTGCAGCTGGCTCCTGGGCTGGACAGAAAAGAAGGTTCCTGGCAAAAGATGGTGCCTGGTCAGAAAGGGTTCTTCAAATAATCTCTGTTTGGCTTGCAAAAATTCCCCAAAGTTATGAAGCCTCATATGTATTTCCTTTTTTCTCATCCATACTCTGGCCACACACTTAAAAAGGCACTTGGCAGTTTCTGGGGAATCTTTGAGAGGAAACAGCCAATAAATGAGAAAAAGTTCCTACTCTGTCACATGAATGAAAGGAAGGCACATCAAGGAGCTGCTGTAGCCAGAGGAGAAAGAGGTGTCCACATATAGGAGAAGAACAGGTTTATTTGCACTCCTCCCTGGAAAACTACATTCAGTAACAGTATCTACTCTTCAGTTCTTTCTCTAGACAAGAATCTCTTGTGCCTTGAGCAGTTTCTGAGCCTCCTTCCCTGGACTTTACACTTCACTTGTGGAGACCTGAAAATGACAGTCACCAAGGAGGCTCAAACGATGTCTCAAACCACGATGGCTCAAACCACAGCTGATGTGGGACTTGTTGAGTTTGGGACCTACCTCGAACATCAATGGCAATTGCCACCATGGCTCCAAGGCAAGGAGCTTCTCTCACTAAAACCCAAAGCACAGCCAGGCTGCTGGAACACCTCTGGCTCTCTGCTACCCACTGCTTCCTGTCCAGCATCTTGCAAACCCCAGAGTCCCACTGGTCAAGTGAGAAAACCTGGGAGCCAAGGACAGCTGGGGGAAATAGGGCCCTCCTGGGTATTTCAGCAGAGAAATAAACTCGTGAAGCTGGCTCCCAGAGCTCTCCTGGTGCTCCAAAACCAGAGAGACAAACATTTGTGCCACAGACCCAGAGGAAGGGTTCACAAGTTGGTATCATATGCCTGGCAGACATCACCCAGAAACCATGGCTCTGAGCTGTCCTCAAAACAAGACAGAAAGACACTGGGTCATGACTGACCTGTTCCCAACACCTCCACATCAGAGAAATCCCAGGCTCACTTTGAGGAGGCCCCAGCTCTCCCCTGCCCCCCCATTCCAGGAGAAAAACGCACAAAACCTATACAAGACAAGGCAGCTGACTGGAAAACGAGCCAGGAGCGCTCTCAGGCGCTGGGAAGCTTTCCCACAGCTGCCAGGAGATCAGTTTGGGGTGTCCCAGGTGCTGCCCGGGGCCAGCAGGGCAGCGTTCCCCACCCACCCCCGCGGGATACTCACAGCCTGCGCATAGGCGCTGTATGGGCTGAACGGCAGGGAGAGAGATGGAGTGAAAATCCCCAGCTGCCCCACCATTTGCTGCATACGGCGGAGGGTCCTCTCCTTATCTGTGTCAGCAAACTTCACCACTAGACTGGAGGAGGCACCCTAGGCACAGAGAGAGGAGACAGAGAGGAGGCAGGAGAGAAGAGGCGTGGGACAGCCAGAGAGTCAGCGGTCAGGCGAGGGAGGATGGGGCAGGACAGGCGGCAGAGAGGAGAGGGAAGAGGAGCAGAAGAGCAAATATTGGCATGGAAGTTCTGGGGAGCTGCCTGGAACCTGGGCTGTGCCCTTCCCCGTCTGTCTGTCCATCCAACCCTTCCCTCTCACACCCTTCCCCTCACGCCTGAGCCTCGCACAGCTGCCTGCGTGGATGAGCACATCCCTGCCTGCATTCACCAGGAGGTGGTGCAGCCAGGAACACCCAGGACATCGGTGGCCACAAGCACCATCTTTCCACTACGATGAGCTTGGCTGGACAGGCAGAGCAGCTCCTGGCAGCTGGGAACACCCCTGCTGCAGCAGTGCACTGTCCTGTCCATGAGGTGCCCCAGTTTCAGGTTGGAGATTGCCAGAGATGAGGCCACAGCTGCAGCTCCACTTGCACAGGAAGGCCCAGCCCTGGCTACACAACTCTGCACAAGGCACAAAGGGTTCCCACCCACACCCAGCCCGCCCCAGAGGCCTCCTCTAGTGCCTGGAGAAGCCAAGGAGTGTGCTTAGACACTGAACCCCTGTGGCTGAATTGTCAGCTTTCACCCTGCTCAGTTTTGAACTACTCCAGGTAGCTGTTTCCAAGACAAAATCAAGGCTTTTATTTAGCTTTTATAGCTGTGAGTGCTGTCACTCCCAGTCTGGACAAACACAGCCACAGACAGCAGCCCAGGGGACAGGATGGTCACTAGGAGTGGAGCACAGATGTGCACACACCCACACACCTCCCAACCACACCAGCTGGACACTGCAGTTGAACCTGTCGTGGTTTTTTGGAGAGTGTGGGGAGGTCCCTGCAACAGGAAAATGGGACAAGGATTAGGAAGAGGGTAGGTCCCCTGGCCTTATACTCACGGGCATTGTCTGGCTGCCATGGAGTGCGTGGATTGCTGCCTGAGCCTCTGTGTGAGATGAGAACTTTACAAAAGCACAGCCTGGAAAGGGACAGAAAGAGCACAGGAGATTGCAGTGACAGGACTGCTGTGAAAGTGCCATCACGCAAGAGACAGTGTCTGTATCTCAGGTAAGGCAAAGGAAAGCCACCCCAAGGAAGCAGGGAACAAAAAGGATGACTCATCCCAAGTCCTCTATCCTGGAAAAAAGAGGAAGGGTCTCAAATTATTACTTCAATGATATACTTTACAGATGATGACACCATCTCCACCCTTGCCCCTGATCACCTCTTCCCCTAAGTCTCTGTGGACTGCTCACTGTGGGTACAAACACTTCAACCTGCAGCCCCAGACTGACAGAACAGGCTCACGAGTGACCCTGATAGCTCAGCTACTCATCGTGCTCTGCTTCCCCTCCTGTTCCCTCAGCCTCTGCCCACCTTCCCCAATCCTTCCTGGCAGCAGTTGACTCTTCCTGCTCCCTATTCTTGGCTGTTTTATGGGTTCCCATAAACACAGGGAGGGGAACAAGAGCCCCAGTGGGAAGGTGAGGCTGCTGAGCACTCAAAGAGCAGGGACAAAGGGCAGGACACACAGAGGGTTCACACCTTTGCTGTTCCCATCAGGTCCACGGAGCACCGTGCATTCATCAATGACCCCAAATGGTTCAAAGAGCCGGAGCACGTCATCCTCAGACTGCTGCTTATTTAACATGCCCACAAAGAGCTTCCTGTCCCCTAGGGGCAAACACAGAAACATCAACCTTCTATGAGGCTTGCAGTCCAGAGCAGGAGGAGAGGAACACTTATGCACAAAACAGCCTAGTGTTAAGAACATGCCTGGCATGGAAATGATTTGCTGTTGGCTGAAATTCTTCCAGGGGTGAGAATGCAGGGTCTGCCCAAGATCCTCACACCTTCAAGGGTTTCTGTGGCTTCCCCTGTCCTACCCTCCCCAATGGAAAACAAAGGATAAATAATTTCCTTTCATTCGTTAGCCTTTTCCTTTGAATAATTCAAAAGAAATGACAGTAAGAAAAAATGTCTGGGGAATTCCATTTCTATTGATCAGCATGTGAAGTCCAACAGGTACTTTAGGAAATACAGCAGACCAACCCAGGCAGGGTGATATATTCCAGGACCTTTGACTTCTCTTCCTTTTCCTTCTCTCCAAGACCACTATCTCCTTAGCTGCCATGTAACCACGCATCTTGATTTCCACTTGCCCTTCCCCTCTCCAGTCTAACCAGCTGTCTCCTAAGGCCTGGGATAAACCCTGGCATCCTGGGTCCCAATCTGCCTCATGTAGGATCACCCAAATACCAGACAGCTGGGTGAAGGCCAACCATCAGCTCCGTGGTCCCTGCTCCCCCCTCTCCAGTGGCATTGTGTACCCGTGCCGCACTGGCAGGGAGCTGGAAGAGTGGCCAACACATCCAGGACTTTGAGCTCAGAGCCCTTCTGGGTTCCTCCTCAGAAGAGGAAAGCGAGGATTATGGTTTTGTTGGGATGGGTAAGTGTGGAGGCAAGGAAGGTGCAGAGTGCCTTCTCCCACTCTCTCCTTCCATCAGCACCCACAGGGGCCCATCCCATGCCTGATGCTGTCCAGTCAAGCACAAGCACAGCAGTGTTTGGGGCAGCATCCTCCCCAGACTGATGTGAACAGCAGTAAAACAGCACAACACTGAAAGCCCAGCCTAAACGCCAGCCCAGTCTCCGTTTTTGCCAGGAAACAGTTATGCCAGCTCCAGAGCTCACCCTCCCCCACTGCCCCAGATCTGCGTGGGGAGACATGACCCACAGGAGGGAACGTGTCGGGATGTGGCTCCGGAGCAGCAGTGCCAGAGGATTCCTTATTGTTAGCGACAGGATCAGAGGGGCTGGCTCCAAACAAACCAATGCAATGTGACGCACGTCAGGGGCAATAGCAAGGGAGCTGCTCTCTGTTTGAGAGTGCAGTGACCTGAAAAACAACAGGTCTTGGAGCTACAGCAGCAGAGCAGCTCTGGGGGGGTGCTGTGCACGGATGGCAGGCAAGGATGGCACACGACGCATTCACACTGTCACCAAGGCTTGCCCCGGTCCCCCCTCCCCTTGGCTCAGGGGATGGGTCCCCACCCAGGTAAGGAAGGAAGGCACCTTCCCCACTGCTCAGCCAGGTACACACACGCTCAGCAGCACACACAGGCAGGGCCTACACGTGCCACGTGTCCCTCACGGAAAAGCAGATGCACACACGCAGCACTAATGGATGAGCACAAAGGCCCACACACACCCAGGAACACACTTGGACACCCCCAGCCCCCGGGGATGCCTTCCAGAAGGACATTCCTTAGTGAGCAAGAGGAATGTGCAGACAGACACACTCAGCCAGCAGGCAGACACCACAGGGAGTCACCTCACCCTGCCCCAGGGCCCAGCACAGGCTCAGCCAGGCACAGCTCTGCTGTAGCCCCAGGCAGACATGTGCCACTTGTGTCCACCACACACATGAAGTGTCAGAAGTGCTACAGCCCAGACTCTTAACTCAGTCCCAAACAGAGACTCTTGATTTATATAACTAGAAGGCTGAAATGTATGGCTTTGTGTATTTTTTTAAAGGCCAAATTTCCCAGCTTCCCCATTTTCATGATTCCCTGGGTAACTAAAGCCATGGAAATTTCATTCCCTTCTGTTTTCCTTGAGATTCTTTCTACATTTCTCCCTGCACCTGCATGGCAAATGCTGCATTTGGAGACATTATTTCAGCTGATCGAGTCCATTCAAATCGGTGATGCCCAATAATCCCCAGCCAAGGCACAGGAGTTGATAAAGCAGGTGCTGTACAGCTGCCCTCTGAGCAGGGAGACAGCACCTGCCCCCACAAGAGCCAACTCAGAAGTGCTGGTGGTCAAACCAACCAAAAAAGAGCACATAGAGAAGGTGAAAGTCTGACTGGAAAAGGGGGGATGAAAAAAAATGGACTGGACAGGAATAGATTTACTGGGCAGTGAAGACGAGCATAAAAACGAAAGGAGCAACAGCTCAGTGCTCTGACTGACATCACCTGGTGCTAGATGTGAGCCCAGTTCGGCCATGGCAGGGACACTGGAGCTCTGTAGGGTTCCCCCTTCCTCTACCCTGAATCTCCATTGCAGCTGCATCCAGCCCTTATTTCAGACAGGTGCACCACGCTGCAGCCTTTGGGTGGCAAACACAAGGAGCTCCTTCAAAAAAAATCATCAACAAAGGGGAGAAAGACACTGGGAAACACTTGTAGTGACTCTAGGTGCTGTGAAATAATCCTCTGTTCTTTGAACTAGCAAGCAAATAACTGTGAGCTGAGATTTGACAGCCAGAAATGCATCTGATGGTCTTGCCCTTCTCTTCAGGGACCCCTGGCTGGCTGGGGCAGGGAGTGTTGAAACATCTGGGAAAGTCAGTTATCCTACAGCTTGCAATCCAATCAACATCAAATTACAAGTTACTCATTATTTTCTCCTTCAGAGAGCCTTCACATTTCCTGGGTAATTCCTGTGGTTTCTTCCTCGCACCATTTCTGTTGAATCAAAAGCATTTTTCTTTACCCTGCCCTTTGGGAAAAGTCCATTGAAACAGTGAACGTTCCATCCTTGCAATTTTACAGATCTTCTGTTGTCTGACTGGGCTCACTAACACAACCTTTTGGAAGTCCTGCCTTCATGTGGGAATTTCAGCTTTCCTTTTTGGAATTTGGAAGAAAAAAAAAAAAAAAGGCAGTCGTCCTGGCTATGCAGCACAGGTTAACACTGTGACACCTTAGGGACTCAAGCTATAAAGGGAAATATAAATATGCACACCTATGCGTTTGGAATCTTTTCTGAATGCTCAGAACAGCAATAGTAAAAGGGAATGAAATCACTGACAACATAAGATTTTTTTCACAGTGAATCCTCCTACATACAGCCCAGTTCTAAAGATTGCACGTAGGAAAAGGATCCAGCCTGTTCCCTTTGGATGCCTCTGCGGCAGCCGGGGACCTCTGAAAGGGCTCTTCTGCTGCTGACCTCTCCCTGTCTGTATCTCAGAGCCCAACCCATGATCCGGGATCCTCTCGATTCCGTCAGCTTCCAAACAGGGCTGTTCTCCCACAATATCCAGGCTGACTCATCCCTCCCCAGCCGGGCTGGAACGCTGCAAAGCCTTTCACCTGATCTGCTATCAAATCTTTTCACCTGATCTGTGATCCTAAAGCCATCAATCCCAAACCCTCTGGCGTTCTCAGGGCTGATACCAAACCCACTGGCTTTCTCAGGTCATCAGCTCCATCATTCTTCAGCTCCCCAGCGGGGATTCCTGCAGCACTGGAAGATCTCTCCCCTCCTTCGCACAGCACATCCTCCCCTCCTGCTGTTTTCCCCTTCACTTTCTCTACAGCTCCTGCTTTTCACCCTCTGATTGGCAATTTCCCGTGCTGTCCAGCAAGCAGGGAAATTCACTCTGATCTCTGACTGTCGAGTTCCCATGGAAACATGCTCTGGGCACCGTCAACCACGCAGGCAGCAGGAGGTGGGCCAGCACAGAGCACGTTGTTGATGAAGGTACCACGGGAACGAGCCAGGGGTTGAGGCTGAATGCTAAGCCAAGAGAGAGCACACAAGCACTGGACACAGCTCCTACAAAGCCAGTGAATTCAGGTCATCTGGCCAACAGCAGGCAGCAGCCGGGATCAGGAGAGGGGGGAGCCCGCTCCTGGCTGTGGATGAGATGCAGCAAACCTCCTTGGGAAGCAGAGAGTTTCCTCATCCCTGGGCAGTGCCAAAAGGCTTGGGTTACCTGTCATGTCCCATCACTGCAGCCCAGTGCTCCAGACAAGCACATCAACTCCTCTGCCCGCTCTGCTCCACATCCTCCTGGCACCCCCAGGCTCCCAGCAGAGAGCAGGGAAAAGCTGACAATGCCTGCCCCAGAATCACAAGTCCCACTCTGAACTAATGCAGGCAGCAACTTTTTCGTAGTGAATTTCTTCTGCAGGATGCAGGAACACTGAGCATCCAGATACCCCCACACAGCCCCTGCAGGGCTCAGCCAAAACTGCCCCTTTGGCAGAAAAATCAGCATCTCTCAGACCAAGAGACAAATTCTGGTGTTCTAACTTCACGTATTTAAATCAGGGTGCTTCACTTGAGAAATGTCAGTCCCTGGTGAGCACAAAAGAGGTTCCCTTCAAGGATAATGCAGAGCAGTGCCTTACTGATGCATGCAGCTATTCCCTTGATAAATTCCTAATCCATACAGCTCTGCCCTGCCCCAAATCTTTCCTTCACCTCCTGCCAGTGGGGGGCTATTGCTATAGGGAATGGCTCTTCTCGTATCTGCAAAGTTGCTCATCCACTTTTCTGACAAGTGGAGCATCACGACAGAAACATTTCAGAAGAGCAATCTGACTCAGACAAACACAGGGTGCTGTCTTGATGCTGCTCCTGCCTCAGGAAAAAATCCAGTTTGCCATGGATCCTGTGGGAGCTGCTTGTTTTTGAGCTCTGCAATGGGCCTGAAGGGAGGTGCACAGGCTGCAGGAGACAGGTGTTCAGACTCCAAAGATTACTGCTCGTGTCCATGGGAAGCAGAGTTGATGTTCTGACATTTGTAATCATCAGGGAATGTGACAATTTTCATAAGCTTAGAGATTTCAGAGCCCAGTGCCTTGGCCAAAAGCTTGTTTCCAAATCAGCACCCTGGTTTTTAACCTGCTGACCTGTTTCAGCTCGATTTGACAGAGGCATCAGAGATGTCACATCCCAACACCTAACACCAGGTGGGTGTGTATAGAAGAGTCCCCAGTAGAGCCCCACCAACAAAAGAGAGAGGCAGAGATGGTCTCAGCCCTGATGAGACCCCAGACACTTGAATTGCACTTATCAGACATACAAACCTTTGGTTTTTTTTCATCAATGTGGTAGGGGAAGGACTGACCATCTAATGGTTGAATCCAGAGGCAATATGAGGTGGCTGTGAGGTGGCAGTGAGGTGGCAGTGAGAAGCCAGCTCTCTCTACATCCACTGCAGGCACATCTAAAGGACCTCTCATCCATTCATAGCATCATTTTCAACAGTGAGAGTGAAACACCCTGAAGATTCTGGTCTCTTTTTATTGTCTAGAGCACAGATAAGGACCTTAAACTCTACCCTAAACCAAGGGGCTGAAGTAAAACTCCCAGAGTTCAGTAAAAGTTAGTAAACAACCAAAAGTTACAGATTCTATCTGACTTAGACTTTTTTTTTTAAAGGAGGATCACAGAACCATAAATATACACATTCATATAAAATATTATAAAATATATCTCATGTTCTTGACAGTGCAATAACTCTCAGTCACTACAAATTGTGTGGAAATTTAAAACAAAAGCCTTCCAAATCTAAATAACGCATGCAGGACATGCTGTCCCACAGTACAAACAGCAGCACACAAACCCTCCCCTGGCCTCTACTAAACTGCTTTTAGGGGCAGCACCAACAGCACAGGGCATGGAGAGGCAGGCGTAGGAATGGAGAGAAAAGGAAAAGAAATAGATCAGTGAGGCAAGGAAAAGAAGCAAAATGAGTTAATGGATTTGGAAAGGGCTGAAGTTGCGAACCTTCTCCACCTGGAGGAGGCATTTGAGCTGCTGAGAGCTCCCCATTAAATTACCAGATTCTCTTGTTCCCAACCTTCCAGCTCTGAACTTGTCCGTATATGCTGCTCTGACCAAGCTGGTCCCCTGCAGGCTGACAGCACCTCCATCTCAGGATCCTTTCCCTTCAGACATTATTTCCCCATCATGTGATCTTTTCTGCAACAGCATTTTGGCCTTGACAATGTGCTGGGGGCTGCTGCAGGACTGAGAGTGGCAGGACTGAGACAGCTCAGCAGTGATGGGGGAGGCAGTGGAGGGAGCTGCAGACAGGAGAATCAGCTGCAGAGCAATGAGCTGAACACGTTAAAAAGCCAGTGCTGCTGCAGGGATCTGGCTCTTATTGGGCTGATCAGGTGTAGGAATGAAGGGACCTCTTCCTAAGGGCTTCAGGAGCCCCAGTGCCACACAGGTCTGCGTCAGTAATGTCCTAGGACAGATAGTACCAGGCTGATGGCACCCTCAAATAGCTGGGAAAAAGGGTGGAGGGAGCAACTGCATCATCACCCTTAGGACCTGCTGTGCTGTCAGCTGCCTGCTGTGTCCAGCTGTGTCCCTACACTGCCCTCCTGCCCCCCAGATCTCTGCCACATACAGAGGAAGGCAGGGTCAGGACCCTGTGTCTCATTTCCTGGTCCCCCTCACAAGTACAGGGCCACCAAAGGAGAAACAAGGAGAGATGACAACTACCTCCACGGCTCTCACTGTCCGCAGGCTTCACCTGGATCGGGCGCGCCATCTGCAAGGGAAGAGAAATGCAGAGGTTATTGCTTGGCCCACTGCCCAGCACACGCTGCTGAAGGCACTGTCAACGGGGCAGCAGGAGAGTGCCAGAAGGGAAACCAAGACATTGTGATGGCAACCAGTACCCTTGAAGAAGGGACCATTCTTTCCAAAAGAAATCTGGCGCTTTTCCCTGCTCAAGCTGCTCGCCCCAGAGAACAGCTCTCCTGGAAATGCCCACCATGCATAAACCTCTGCCTCCTCGGGTGCTGCAAGTGGCACAGAAAGGACTCTGAGGAAGCAGCTCATCACCATGTGACTGGAGCCTGAACAGTGGTCAGGGTGGCCTGAGGTGAGACTGTGCCTGGAAGCTCTTCCTGTGTCTGTCCTGACTCAGTGCAGGCATGGCCACGTCACCTAATTGAGCCACTCACTGTCCTTGCAGCAGGGAAGAGACACTGCCTCTGAACTTGGCTAGAAGCTGCACAGCAAGCAGGCATGTCGTGTTTCCCCTTCCCAAGCCCTCGTGCAGACAGCTCTGTGCACCAGAGGAGCTCTTGAGAAGGGCAGTGCTGCTCTCCAGCAACATCTCTCATCTCTGGCCCTCAGGGGCAGTGCTGAGGTTGAAAGTGGCAAAACTCCCCTTGCTTGGGTGTGGAGAAGAGGTTTTTCCTTCTCTTGCAGCCATTAGTGTCATCAGAAATAATCCAAACACAAACAAGCCTGAAGGGTAGCTTAGCTCACATGGTATGGGGACTCTCCAGGTAAGACAGAAGTAGCTGCATTAAGGAACCCATAGCTTTAATTATCTGATTTGAAAAGCAGGGCAAAACTCATTGCTGGCAGGTCTGTGTGTCCTGTGCTGCCCAGAGAGGCAGCTGACAAGCTGTAGCCTCCTTTCCCAGCTAGCAGGATCCAACTGCACCAGAATATCCTCCAAGGAATGGTGCACAGGGCAAATTTCCACATTCACAGTACATCTCACTCCTTGTCTCTCAGCATCATTCACAGAGGCTGACAGTGACCTGAATCAGTGACATTCATAATAAAAAACAATCAGAATATCGCAGGGAAGGCCTGCACATGAACTGCAGGTCCAGGCATAGTCTGCCCTCTCTCTTAGGAAACCCCTGAGGATAAACAGCAACAAAACAGAAAATGAAATCAAGCCATAAAAGTCACCAGCTGAAATGTGTTTAGAAGCCTGCATTCAATATGTGGAGGGCTGTCAGTCTCCAAGTGGTGGCTGAGGCAGACTGGCCAGAAACCAGAGGCAGAGCCCACATTCCCAACAGCTGGAGGAAATCTGTGAGGTGGCTTTGCAGTTTGCAGGACAGAGATGCCAAGCAGGAGGTGACAGGCTGGCATGGCGTGGCACACAGCCTGGCAGCTGGGGGCTGTGAGCTGGCTTCCCCTGCCTGATGGACCTCAGGCAGGACGAGCAGAGAGCAGGCCCACGCAATTCCTGCCTCAAGGACTGATCATGGGGCTGCTGATAATGGCCCCAGAGATGGGCAGGCAGCTCCCCAAAGGAAGGCCAAGCTGCTGCTGTGCTGCACCTTGATAGACAACAACATCCATTCCCCAAGACCTGCTGAATCATTTAGGGAAGAAGGAGAGGCTGCAGGTCCTTTTCACACTCTGGATCAGCTGCATGGATTTGCAGAGCTCCTGACATCCTGCTGTTGCTGCCATGTGCCCCCAGCACTTGCAGCATTCGAACTCGCCAGCCTCTGGGCTGCTGCTCCCCACAGGAGCTGCCAAGGGCCTGGCACCTCTTTCCTGAGCTGAGTGGGCTGTGGGGCAGGGATTCAGGAGTCTGTGGTCAGAGATTGTTCCATAAAGCCTCCAATTTCCTTGCCGAGAGGCTCCTGTCACTGCTCACGGTCCCTGGCAGCCTGCCTGTGTGAGCTGAGGCTGGCAGAGCTGTGGGAGCAGGCTGAGTGGAAGAGGGCAGGCAGCCCAGATGTGTGCTCAGAAGAGAGGGCTCGATGCAGAGCCAGGAGAAGCAGCTGGCCACGTCACATCCCAGTGCTCCCCCAGCACCGAGGAATAGTTTTGTTTCTACCCAGGATGCAAAACCAGGGCTAAACTAACTGAACTGATGGGGAGGGAGAGAGAGGGACAGACTCAGATCTCAGCTTCTGTGAGGAAGCTAAAGCCATTTGGGGATAGGAGGGGCAGGAGGGATGCTGTGGAAATGCAGCACACACACAGCCAGCACCACCCTCCCAGGGATGCAGGGGCTGAGGGCGAGGAGCTGGGAAGGATGGGGGGAGACGAGGGGGAGGTTAAGTACCTGAGGCCATCTCCCTGTCCCCTCCCCCAACAGGGCTGTCACTCCAGCTCCCAGCACCTAGGATAAAGGAGGTGTTGTCATGGAAACGGTTATTCACCACATGGAACCTGACATTTGCAGTTGCCATGGAAACCAGCTCTTGGGGGCATTCCCTCTGCTTTGCACAAAAGAGACATTTTGATATGATCTCTGGGGAAGGGGCCCCCTTTACCCATCTGTCCATCTCTCTCCTTTCCCCCATCCCAGGGACTTGACCCCAGGGGTGGTGACCCCACCAAACCTGCCACCGTGGGCGAGTGCATCCCACGGGGTCACTGACCAAGTGAGGTGATGTGCCCACAACTGGGCCACAGCACAATGCCCTGTCAGGAGAGGTGGCAGTGCCAGTACAGGGATGTGGGTTAGTACTGGTGCAAACCTGGAGGCAGCTCCTGGCTGGGACTACAAGAGGGAGCAAGGCTGCCCTGCACCTCTCAGCTGCAGCCACAGCTCCTCTCTTCCCACCTGAAACAGCACCTGGGGTGGGCACAGGAAGACTTTCCCTCTGCCCACATCAGACCAAGCCCTCAGTAAAGGGCTGCCCATTTCTAGAGGCTTGCCAGCTCCAGTGACTTTGAGAGACACCCACCAACATGAGGTTGGGGGTCCCTGGGCTGGTCATCATTTCCTCTGGAAGATATGGGTAAAGAGAAGAAAACAAAATACAAGAAATTTGTCCAGATGCTGAGGCTTGGAGAAGAGCAGCAAGATTGTCTGCCTGCTTCTTCCTGAAATGGGAGGTCTCCCAGCTGAGGCAGGGGCAGCCATGGCCCACCTTGCACAGAAACAGACACCCAGAGGCTTCCATGAAGGACACCACCACTTTAATCCTTCCAAGTCTCATGTTGCCACCAAAGATGAATAAATTATCAAAGGCCTCTCAAGCAGAGGGAGTCCACAGCAGCTTTAACTCAAGTCTCAAGGCCTTGAGAACTGTCCTTGGGGGGTCCTAAACTTTGTATACAGGTCTCAGACAAAGAGCTCTGTCCTCTACAGGAACACACAGTAAGGATGGTCAAGCTTTACCTCTCCCATTTGAGGGAGAAAGAGAGGAACAGGACAGCAGGGAGAACCTGCTTCTGGCTTACACAGCAAACTCTGGAAGTACAAATTCTCCTGGCCTCTAGTCATCACCTGAGGCTGCACAGTAATCAGAGAGCACACACGAATAAGAAAACTCTATTTATATATACTCAGCTGGGCCCAGAATCCAGCAGTCAGGATGTGCCTGCCTTAAATTTGCAGAAGGAAGAAGATGCACATGCACAGACAGGGATGCCTTTCACCACACAGGAGCACATAGGTGAGCACAAGTGTAGGATGGAGAACTTGAGCAAATTATTCATGAGCCTGCACCTGCCTCACAAGCTGATCTTCATCTTCCGTGTTAAATTATTCAGCTGAGCATTATTAGTCTTCATTTCTTAAGAATATCACATTAACATTTAGCACATGCTGTCAGGACACCGTGGGCCAAATGTCCCCTGCCCCAGTCCCTCACCCTCTCACTTCAGGGTCCTCCTTACCCACTGCTGCTGACACTCTAAGGGCTGTCAGCTCCATGACCCACTGCACTCGAGAAATCCTCTGGAGCAGCAGTGGGCACCAGATGGGCAGCAAAGCTCCCACTGCCCTGCTCCAGCTTCTCTCTCCCATTTCCCTCCTGGCTGGATACACAACCTCCTGAACACAGCTGTCCCTACCCTGCTCAGAGCTCTCACAGACGATGTTTCCCTGCCTGCATCGCTCTCCCTCTCACAAGCCTGCGGCCTTTGTTGGCTTTCTGGGGGGTTACCGGTGGGAAGCAACAGGGCAGCCAGATGGGGATGAGGCCATTCCGACCTCAGGAGCATTACACAAAGCACAGCAGCCACCTGGGAGCCGTGAGGAGATACCCACAGGGAGAATCACTGCAGCCCAGAAGAGCCCAGGGACTTCCAGGGAAGAGGCAAGGCTGAGAGGCCTTGCTGACAAGCATCTGGATCACATCCCACCCCATCCCCAGGATCTGGGCAGAACAGAGAAGCAGGAAACCCCCCTCAGTTTGGGCTTTACCCTTGCTTTTGAGGAAATGCTCCCAACCTTTGCAGCACTCTTGGGATTAAGGATCTAAGGACAATTCTTGGCACTCCTACAATCAGAGGAAGCTTTGGTATTGGTTTCACCAAGGCCAAAATGCATCACTTCTCTCACCACACCCCAAAAAAAGACTTCTGGAGGTGAACTGGCTCCCCGTGTTTAATCAGTGCCCAGCATGAGCTGTCAGTCAGCTCAGCAATCTGGTAGCCCTGCTCTTCAAGGAGAAGCAGTGACTCCCAGATCCCGCTTATTCAGCTTTCAAACTGCAAAAGCTGGATAGAAGGAAAAAGCCTCCTGGGACAGAAGGGCAAACCTCTCTATTAATTACGAGTAAGTGATGTAAAATAGCCCCTTAGGTGCAATGCAGGGGAACCTCACAGTGTTAAGAGGGTCAGAAGCACAGTGTATGAAACACACAATGCAGGCTGCCTCCTCTGGGATGTCAGGAACCAAGAGGCATCCAAGGCCATTGGCAGAATTAGGTCCTGGGCTCTTCAGCTTTACAAATTGTGGGCTTGTCCTCCTCTGGCCAGTTAAAAATGCCCTGCCTGAATGATCATAATCACTTCTTACTGGGCAGAGCACATAAATCTAAATGCTAATTTGTTCATTTGGATTCCGTTTCTGATCGGGAATGCAAGCAGGGATGGATTGGTGCCAGCCTCAGTCCTCAAGCATCCTACTTGCATCTTCCCTCTGACATCTCAGTGTGCCTTAGTCCTGTCCAGGAGAACCATCCTTCCCTTAGAAAGGGGAGTTGTCTCACACAGAAACACGAGCAACATTAGTACCAAGTTCTGGCACAGCTCTAAAGGCTGCTTATGAATTCACCTCATTCAATCCCACTATGGAGGAGACAAGGATAATTATGAGCAGTGTGTTCCAGGTGGAGGAATCGAGGCATGTGGCAATGAAGATCATGCTAAAAGTCTGTGGCAGATGTGAATCCCAGAGTACAAACCACATAGCTCCTGCCTGCATGGCTCTATTATGTGTTTTCGCATGAGCAAGGAAGATTGTTGAAGGACTGATGAAACTGAAAACCCAAAAACTCCTCTAGAAAGTTCATCAAGACCACAAGAGATTGTTCTGGCCTCCAGAAAGCCATGGGCCTGAGGATCCAGGCACAGCTGGCTGCTCAGACCCACAGTCCTGTGTCAGCTGCAGGATCTTCCTTCAGCAGAGACAGAGACTTGTCCAAGATTTGTCACATTTGTCACTCCTACCAAGGTAGAAAGCGCTTAGCAGGCCTAAGGAATACTTAAGGCTTAAGGCCTGCAAAAAGCAGGAGTAAGATGCTGTGAGACAGGTCACCAAGTTTCTCTGTGCAAGTGCAAGAAAGCTGCACGGGGAAAAGCTGGGAGCAGTGCCACACTCAGCTGGCTTTGATCTTTCCACTGGGAAAGACACCCAGCACCTCGTGCCTCTCCCTGTGCCTACTGGTGCACCACTGGTCCAGTGAGCACCTTCAGGTGATTCTCTGTGCACAAGCAGCAGCCTCCAAGGACCCCAGGGAAACCAGGGAAGGGCAGAGCCTGGGGCAGCAGGTGTCTGAGCTGATGGACACAGCAGCTCTGCAGAGCCTGCACAGGCCTCTCCTGGCTGTGCTGGCAGGTTCACAGGCTGCCATCAGGCTGCTGCTGCCGTGCTCTTCTCCTGCCCATGGCAGGGTAATGACAGTGCCCAGGAGAAGACATCTCTGCTGATGTAACAGAGAGGGCCAGGCACAGGGACCCTCTGCCTGCACACAGAGCGGCTGTGCCAGTTCCCTTGGCAACCACTAACATCGACAATCGGAGCGGAGCAAAACCTCCAGCGATAATGACGCGCCCACGGGAAAATCCACCCAAAACGGGCCCAAGCCCCAGCACCACCAAATGAATCCCCTGAGCCAGTTCTGGGCTGATTTGAGATAAGCTGTTTCCCTTTAAGGGTGCTGGCAGACTAGAGAAGAGGCCCCAGGTGACTGCAGGATCCCCCCAGAGACAGTCAAATCTCATTTGGAGAAGGCCCTCAGTGATCTGATGTAGTCAGCCCTGCTTTGAGTGGGGTTTGAGCAGAGACCCCAGAGGTCTCTTCCACCATAAATTATTCTATGATCCAATCTATATCCATATTCACAAACACTTGTGTGCAAGCACACACCCCAAACAAGCCCACGGAGGTGGGAATGTGGAGCCTTGCTCAGGAGGGTGGTGCCTTTGCAAAGACAAAGGTCTGTGTGGGCTGGTGTGCAGCTAGAGGTGTGCTCACAAGCACAGGTAAGGGAGATCACCAGGGAAGACTCAGCTCTGGGAGGCAACAGTCAAAGCTTTGTGCTGCGAGGAGACGCCAGGGCCTGGTTGCACAAAGGGCAGCAATTTCTCTGGAGAAAGGAAGACCCCTTGTGCACAGGACAGAGCCTGCGTGTCTATCAGCATGTGGAACAGCTGATCTTTAGTTTCACTGTTCTTCCAATTCCACAGGGAACAGGAGGCAATGTCTGCCTTGGCAGCTTGCTCTTCAGTGCAGGCACTTCACTGGGCAGCTGCCTTGCCTCACTGAGAGTTCTCAGCCCCTCAAGCCAAACCCTCAACAGCACAAGCATTTGCAATTCCCTCCGCACTGAACAGGCACTGCTGCTGCTTCTTGCCCAGGGGCTGCTTCAACCCAGCACCTTCATGTCCTGGTGCTGCCATTTCCACGAGACAGCCTTGGCATGCTCTCTGTATTGCTAACTGATGTTGCACGGCTCTCAGGAACTTGCTGGTATTGTCTATCAAACCTGCAGGATGGACATGGGAAAATGCACCCTGCCCTGTTCAAGGGTTGCAGCTGCAAAGATTAACAAGCGGGGCCCAGCTTCAAACCTCAGCCAAGCATTTAGACCACATGAAACTTCGAGAAATACTGGTCCAGGCTGGCTTCACACCAGCATTGCACAAACAAGAGGAGAGGGAAGAATGAGATGCTTTGCCCTCTCCAGCAAAGTCCCTCCAGATACCTGTGCTCCCTCCTGCCACCACGGGCTGCAGATCCTGACAGATGGCCCAGGTGAGCCCTTGCTCCTGGCAGCACAGGACACAGCCTACCCACAGGGATGCCCTCTGCTCAAGCTCTGCTGGGTCTCTGCACTAATCCTGGTGCCCAACCACCTGAATTAGTGCTGCAGCATCTCAACCCCTGGTGCATTCCCAGAGTCTCTCTCTGCTCTCATGCTGCTGCTCTCTGTAATTTTCCATTCCTGTGTCCCTGCATCCATGAGTTCTCCCTATGATGTAGCCACATTTCAGTACCCTCATCACTGCTCTTAAACTGCCCGTATTCCCAGCTTGGATCAATACCAATTTCTGCCACTTACTTGCCTACCTTTCAGCAGGCCTTTCTTTGTTCTGCATAGAAATAAAACTGTAACTGTACCTTGCCGAAAGAATTACTTTTTTTAAACCTCCCCCCCTCCACTTCCTCCCTCTATTCTTCTTCCTCTTCTTCTTCAGGAGCAATTTTATGTAATTTGCAACTGTCTGGCTGCAAATGAAAAGAGACATAAAGCGTTTCTGCGAAATATTAAAAAGCTGGATGCTTTTCCCTCAAATTTCACTTAGCAAGAGGCTTTAACTTGCTGTGTGATCACTGTGTGTCATTAATAACCTCTCCAATTCCTTTCAGAACTCAGCAAAGTGAAGGCACAATCACGAATCAAAGGCATGGGTTATTGAGATACAATATCATTTCACTGAGGCAGGGAGGAGTGTGCCAGAGAGTGGGGAGAAGGTGAAACACTGCACTGCTGGGCCGGCTGGCAGCTGACGAGGACACTGGATTTAGGAAAAAGCCTTAAAGGCCTGATTTCAACAATTCACCAGCTCTGAGGGCAGCACAGGTGTTTTAGATAATACAATATACAGTGGTACAGGTGAGACTGGTTGAGTCACCATCAGATGTGTGGATGTGGCACTCAGGGACATGGTTTAGTGCACTTGGCAGTGCTGGGTTAATGGCTGGATTCAATGATCTCAGAGGTCTTTCCCAACATGAGGATTCTATGACAGTCTTGTTGCTTTACACCCTGAGCACACTGGCCCATAAAAAGAGTATAAAAGCCAAAATTCTGTCTACCTTGGAAAAAGATGCTGAGCCTCACTGTCAAAAAATAAGCTTTTTAGAGTTTAAATTCCATTCAGTTACTATACATCCAACAGCACTCAATTCAGAAACAAAAAGAGAATTTTGACCTCACACAAAGAGAATTTGCCCCAAATGCCACAAGAATAAATACAGACCACAGTGATTCCTCCTGACTTATGTGGAAAACCTAAAATATAAATATAACTACAAATATAAAAGCTTAGGAAAGCTACACTGTACTCATGGCCCTGCAGGTGGGCTGACACTGCTGGCATCAGACCTGGAGGACCTCAGCAACACCTCTGTGGGCCCAGACCTACCCAGTGACAGCCTGGAAGAGAACCCAGAATTCTTGCTCCAGCTGCCTGATCACAGATTAAGGAGCTCTCACAAACCATATCAAAGCACTTCCATAACTTTATCCTTACCAAATCCTCAGTCTAGACCAAGAAAGTCATTTGTCACCATTTAGGTTCACAAACTGTTGAGTTCAACCACAGCTCTCTGCATTGAGACCAACAAAGGAAGACACTTTGGTTCTTGTGGCATCTACAATTACTTGGTGGTACAACAGCAAGGGTAGGATCAGCACAACATCCTTCCTCTGTCAGTTTGATCCCTTGCTGTCTCTAAACCTGCTGATGCTTGGTCATGCATTCAGGTGACAGTCTGTGTCACCCTACACCTCATAACCCTTCAGCTTTCTTTATTCTACGGCTATGTGCAACACAGAGAGAGCATATGGGTAAAATGCACAAGAAATCAGTTGTTTACCAGACTGTGGCCCATTGACTGAAATCCCAGAGGTGTGGTCAGCACACTCTGTGCTCTGCCCTATGCTGCAGCCCTGGCTAAATTCCTGGGGATAGGCTTTGTCCCAGAGCTCATCAGAAGATGATCCAGATGTGAACGTACAGAGATGAAATTTTACAGCCTTGTTACCAAAAGAGGCAAGCAATTGCCTGGCACTTCTGTCTGTGGTTTGTTTCCAAAGTGTTCCCCGTGATCAGCTGGGCCAGAAGGATGGGTGATGCTACACAGACACCAGCAAACCATTGCTGAAAGCTACCTCAGCTCACCCAGCCCATGTCCATGCCAAGCAACCATCTCTAAATGACCAAAGAGAGAGAGAATTGTGCCTCCTTGGTCACTGAGGGACTGAACAAAAGAGAAACTAAATGTGATGAAGCGGTATATTGGCAGCCTGAAAATAGACAGCTCCAAATGCAGCACAGCTCATCTTCATCCTAATCCTGAAACATAATTACACCACACTGCTCATTAACTGTCTCCAGACAAGTATGTTCAAAAGTACTCACCTACCACAGACTTCTTACTGTTCCCAGGCAGTGTCTTACACCTCCCTTAACATAAAAAGCCTTTAGATCACCACATCATAGATAAATTGCTGCTTTAAACACTGCTCCATGCAGCTCTCTGAGACCCTTGAGAGCACAGACAGTAGAGAACACAGTGAAACATGCAACAAATTCCCGATGTAGAACTGTAGCAAAACTGAGATTGCCTTGAATCCACTAAGCCTCACATGAATTATTTTTCAGAGACATGTCTGACTTCCTCACTGCATTAACAGCACTGCACCATGACTCCTCTCAACTGCTCCTCCATCCTTTGACTTGTTCTTATAGACACTGTCAGCTCTGCCCTGCACCAACACACAAGGTTACACTGCTTTAGTTCAAAAAGCTGACCATTTCCCATCACACAAAAATAACTCAGGCAGATTTGTGCTGGTTATCTGTACTCTTCCCCCTAGTTGTCCTGAGATAAGGATCCTGTTAAGTGGTAATTAAGTTACTTGCATTTTCCAGCACTCAAACGCCAGCACAGGCCCATGCAAAGAAAGCACAGGTAAACAAATACAGAAAAGGATGTGTATGTGTGTGTGTAGGTCTTGAGGGCAGCTGGGAGAGATGAGGGAAGCTCTTTGGACCTGTATGGGTTAAAGAGGAAATGTTATGGTTAAGAATTCCTAACCACCCTCCAGAGACCCCTGGTTTACATTAATTATTCTGTTGCCTTGAGCACTCAGGGCCTCCTGTGAGCTTCTATCTATAAGTACCCAACTCCTCCTCCTACTCACCTCCAAATGAATCCTTTCAATGTGCTTGATCAACCCCCTCAGTACAGCAAGGGAGCTGCCCAGTCAAAGCTCTTAAATCATACCAAAATGGGAAAGGCAACAATTCAGAACTCCTTTTAGCTCTCCAGCAGGTCCCAGGGAGGCAGAGGACTGCCAGGCAAGGAGGGACCTGTTCCACAGTGCCCAGCCTCCCTCAAATCCCACTGAACTTTGCTCCCAAGACCAGCTGCAGAGTGAGCAAGACCCAGGAAGAGACCAGCAGTCCTGCTCTCACCTAAATAACCCATTTCTCTTCCAAACAATGGGATGTGGCAAGTGTATTTTTTTATTTTTGAGAGGCTGATCCAACTCAGCCACTGCATCAGAGCTCTGTCCAGGCACCCTGCAGGGCAATGGCAGAGTAGAAGCAGATGCACCAGGAGGTTCTGCACACCTGGAAAAAGGCTCTGGTATCTTATCTCGTGTGAGTTTTCCAGCAATGCCCACTGTGCAGGCTGCACCCACACACTTCACCCCAAAGCCCACAGCTCTCTCGTGACAGGGACAGAAAGCTGAAGGTGCCCTGTCACACCACAGACAGCAAAGAGCAGCACAGAAACAGGCCTGGCCAGAGAAAAAAAAAGCAGCAGCTCTGTGAAGAACAGCGCTGTGCTTCCACTCCCATATCCCTGTTCTAACCCCTGAAACACCCTTCTCTTCCACAAGCAGGAAAATTGATCTAAGCCACTTCTCGCCCTCGCTCCCTCCCCTGACAATCTCCCATTCTCCTGCCCACGGCATCAACTCCAGACAATTCACTGGGACTTACCCCTGGCAAAGTCTTCTGTTCATGCAGTGCTGTCTGGGCTTTGATGGCAGAGTCTCTGGCACAGTATGTGAGGAATGCACAACCTGCAGCAGATACAGCGAGTGTCAAGTTAGACAGGCACTTGCAGATGAACATCAACACAAATGTTACGTAATTTGGATGTGTCTAAGGCTCCAGGGAAAAAAAAAAGACAAAGAAACAACATTAAAGGACTTGCAGGCCACATCTAAAGTCTGTTAAGAGCTGGAAAAGGGTTTCAGTGAATCAACTGGGCTTGACACAGGTGTTGAACAAGGTGAGACACAATGGGAGAGCAAAAGGGAAGCTGATCTTGTCTGTGGCAGAAACAGTCCCAAACACAAGGACTGGGAAAGAAGCAAGGACCAGCATGATTACTGGTATTTAAAAAAAAAAAAAAAAAAAAGCAAGGAAAGAAGAGAAGTATCTGGGATTTTAGGCTTATACAAAAGCTCCGTGATCCAGATTCCCAAATCAGGGAAAGCTATAGGAGGAGAGGCCTGGCCTTCTGCGCCATATGATGCACACAAACACACACCAACGTACATATGCACAACAAGGGAAATACAGAGCCCAGCAGAGCACCATGCATTCTGCAAGGGCCAACTTAAGAAGCCAGACGAAAAGCACACAGAAAAGGCCAGATCCTGACATTCTTAGTCAAGATATGACTCAACATCTCAGATGAATACTGGAGCCAAGGGAGGAGGGGAGGCGTTGTAGCCCCTCCAGGAAGAAGAGGGATCATCTTTGGGTGCTCTGATGCTAAGAATAAGCAAAGGAAAAATCTGGCTGGTTATCAAGAAACATTTCCTAGCAGAAAGAGATTTAGACTGTGGAACGATCTCCCCAGGGAAGTGCCTGAAGCTCTGTCACTTGAGTTGTTTCAGATGAGGGTAGGCAAAGCACTGGAGAATAGACTCAGAATGCATCTGACCCCCTCACTCAGTCCCCTCCTATCCACAGTGGCATTTCACATCCCAAGCAAAGGCAGGACGAGTCCCTCTGGCTTGCTGATGAACATCCCTGTCTGCACTGCTGTGCTGGGACTGCAGATGCATTGTTACGACCAGAGAGGCCCAAGTTTCTGCCTCCACATTCTTGTGCCTGGCTTGAGGTACTCCAAAGCTGCTTCAGCTCTCCATGGATCCAAAGGAAGGTGCAGGGGCTGTCTGGATCTCTCCCCTCCACCCCAGTGTGCTCCATGGTATACAACACCCTTAGGCCAGGCAGAACCCAGCTCCTCAGGACAATCCCAGCTCACAGCAACAAGGTTATCCTGTTCTTCCATCCCAACTCCAAGAAGTTGCTGCAGGTAAGTAAATTGCATCTGTCCTCACACCTCTTGCTAGGGAAAAGAAACCCTTCCATAAACAGCACACAAACACTAGATATCTCTAAGAGGTAATTAAAGCTTCTTATTGCCAGGTTTTGAACCAAGAATGCTGCACCAAAGTCAAACGTGGGGCCAACACGTAATTTAACAAATGCAGTGAGGCCAGGAAGACTGCAGGTAAACTCTTCTTTCCATGGCAAAGGCAGCTGCCTCTGTTGCGGTGGAGAAGATCCCCTCTGCTTTCACTCTCCCCCATGGACTGCTCTGACATCAAGTCTCAAAAGCACCTCTATAACCAGAGAGACCAGACTTTATAACCCCTATAATCTATTCATAACAGATTTGAAAGCCTGGTCACGAAAGCCTCAAACACAGATGTTTACCCAATTCCACCTGCTGCTCGAGTCTGCTACTTTGCAAGTCATACAAGACTCATTCTAAGATAATTTGGGTCAGGTTTAGCTCACAAAACTCTGAAGTCAGCAGTTGGGAATAAGCAATTTATTCCACTAAGAGCTTCAATGCATTGGTACTATGCCCACGTGCAATGAAGGCACCATTCTTGCCTCAGGAGCATCAGCCATCAAATCTAAGAAAACTTAGGATAGGAGCAGAGTTATGTCTACATGAAGCATGCAAACCCTGTCCTCAAGCCCCATATTCCAGAGCTCAGGAATGTCAAAACTGAGGCAAAGCACACTGCCAGGCTCAAAAATCGAAGTCCATGGGAGGACAAGCTAGATATGAGGATTGGACAAAGACATACCTTTTCCTGGGGATAAAGGAGAGACACTTCTCACACAAGGAGGTACTGTCATGCCAGATCAGGGATTTGTAAAGCCCAACAACATCTACATCCACCAGCACCAATGTGAAAAAGTGCCATGAATCCCCTCCCTAGAGTCCCCTGGTCCTTCTCTTCCCTACAGCAAAGGTAGCCTGTAACACTGTTCATCTTTTAGGAGCTCAAGTACCAAGAGGCAGCACCTTCTAGAGACAGAACTCCTGTAACTATGGAGCCTGAAGATGCCTCACTCCAGCCCAAGGGCAATCCCCACTACTGCTCTGCTTTACAAGGATGAGGGTATTCACTCAGCAGAAGCCGCTTGTGCTCCTTCCCTTCACTCAAGGATGAAGCAGCACTCAGGCAGCCTCTAATCCTGGCTGGACTGGGGCTATAGGCACAGGACAGCCTGGCTCACTGCTCCATCCCTGAGCTATTCATGTCTCTAAGCTTTGAGGTTTGAGGACATTCCTCTCATTCATCTCATTCTTACTTCCCCAACAGCAGGAACCTGGGAGGCTGTTCTGGCTGTGGAAAGGAGGGAGCTAAAGATGTCAGCTATGTCTTTTGGAAAACATGATTACTCTCTTCCACAATCAGGTGTTTTGGAGGTAGGGTGCAGGAGACAACTCCATTCTCTTTGCAAAGTCCTGGTCAGAAATACAGGAAAAGGTTTGGCAGAAACACTGTGTTCTAAGCCAAATTGTGTAACCAAATATTTGGGGAAAAGAAACTGCTTTCCTGAAGAGCCATTATCTCTTCAGCTGCTCCCTGGGATGCTGTGACAGGATTCTGCTCACCATGTCTTTCATGGGTTCTTGGGGCTCCTAAAACTTTGAGCTTAACACAGCCACCCAAGGCTCTGCTTAAGAGTGATGTCCCCAGAGGTGCAGAGGGGCCTGTCACTCTCACTAGGTTTTCTCACTTCCACATTTCCTGCTTTACTTAACAGCAAGCTCAGACAGACAGGCTGATGCCCCTTTGGGCACTTCTCACACCAAGTCAGCTGTGCCTGCTGAGACACAGGACGTGGTGTCAGAAAGTGCTCAGGGTGTTAAGAAGCATTAGCCTGGAAGGTCCCTGGCACCCGGGCAGTGCCAATGACCCATTCCCAGCACAGGGATGCAGAACAGCACCAGAGTACTGTCTGTAAAGCCAAAGCCAGGCCACCATCACTCTGTCAAAGATCCCTAAAATAACCTCTAGGTCTCATCAGTGTCGGTGATACCACCCTACGTCCATGGGCTCCAGAAGGGCTTCCAGCTCCCTGAAAGCAGAACCTAGCCTAGTTCCACTTGCAAGAGACTGCATAAAAATATATATATTCTGTGCCTGATCCTCCTTACAAACTACACATTGACTCTGGAATTTACAGTCCCTTCAGATGCTAAACATTACTCCACACATCAGCAGGCTAAAGCCTTGAGCAAGGAAAGGCTGCCAGTTTGCAGGAGAGAGGGATCTCTAGATTCTGCTTAGCATCAGAAATCACATCAAATACTTCAGCAGGGGAAACATGGAGTCAGTGGGGAGCTAATCTACAAGCCTGCAGAAGCTGAGTCAAAACTGGGCTGCCAGGGAGGCAAGTTGGGCTGAGGGTGTTGTTGTATCCTCGCCCTCTGGAAAAGCCACCCATCTGTCCACACGCCTGTGAGACGGCTGCTCCTGCCCCTGCTGAATATTCCCCTGCAGTTCAGTTTAGCATCTCACACTCCTTAATTTCTCCACTTTCCCTACCATGAGCACTCCTAGGAAACCCATCCAGCTGACACTTGTGAAGGAACTGCCTTCTGCCTAATCCTGGAACATAAGGCCAAAAATTTCCACTTGATTCTCCCCACTCGGCCTGCCCTGACCCATTCCAAAAGCCTGTTCAAACACCTCCCTGCTCTTCCCATGAAAATATTAGCTTTGAGACAAACACTGCCATTAACATGCAAATGTATCTGTGATTAACATAAATAGAAAAACTGCCTCATGAATAATATTAGGCTGGAACAGTATCAGCTACCACTAGCCAGGTTGCTGAGACATAACTAGTCAGGTACTAACAAAACCATTACATAGCAGAGCTCATATTTCTAGATCTCTAAGATTCTTCTCTGCCTCCACCAAATTCATCCATACAGGACCAGCTCTTGGACGCTGCAGCCCAATTCACATCCTCCAGCCCCTGGCAAGCCTTTTCCACCCTTTCTTCCTCCCTGGAGGCAGAGGTGGCTGCTCAGCTCCATGTCAAGCTGCAAGGGAACACAAGAGGACATGCTGGGCTTCACCAGCGTGCTGGCTTCTCACACAACCACTTCCTCCCCTTTGGGGAGAGAAAGGAAAAAAAGCAGATGGAAGCTGCATGTGAGCTGTCAATTGGATCTCACTGCAGATCAGGAACACTGAGTCTGCTGCTACAACTGCCCCAGAAAGGTTGTGGCTGCTGTACAGTGCAGGAACGAGCTCTCAGCTAAAGTGTCCCCTGATCAGGGGCTGTGACAGTGCTCCAGGCCACTGCAGCTCCTGGGTCAGGCCTGGCACCCTCCTGATGCCAGCAGCAGCTCCTCACCAGGATGGCCTTCCTGCATGGAGCACAAGCCAATGCAGCCAAACCTGGTAAATGGGAGTGATCAGGCATCACGGTGGGCTGGATTGTGGATCTAATTCCCTCACTGCACGCTAAACCCCCACACACTTCCTTGTGAAGGGATGACTTCTTTGGAGAGGCTGTTCCCAAAACAGCCTGAGGATCTACATGCAAACTCATGCCACCAGGGAAGGAAACCCAGCCTCTCACTTTGTACAAAACAGGACAGGGAGGGGCAGAGGGAACTGAACGTGTATGGAAACAACCCTACAACAACCACTGGAGAACCTACACATCTCAACAGCCTCTTCTGGACAGAACAACCCCTGACCAATAACATCCACATCCAGTCAAAAAATGTTAGAACCAAAAGGATGTATTTCTTTTGCTGCAGAAATTCTGCATTTAACAGCAAGTTAATACCACACACATATCTAGCTAATGCCACTGCTGCCCCCTCTAATTTCCATACCGAAGCAGATCTCTAGAATTTGTCTCCTGCCTGGAAGCTGACTTCAGACCACACAGTCTATATTTAAGATGTCAACTGGAATGAAATGTGCAATTGCCTCTTGCCTTGGGCCCATTCTCCTCCTTGCTGCGTTTGAAACCTTGCAACTCACGGTCCCCTGGCAGCAGGTTTGGATGCAGTTCCTTGCACACAGAGACACACGAGCACATGGCAACCCTCGTTCTTCAGTCACAACCAGACACACTTCTTCAGCTAAATTCATGCCAGCCCAGCCCCCACAGGCTTCAATGAGAAAGTGTTTCCCTTTTGTGCTGGAATTAGATTTGGCCTTTTGTTTGAAAATACACTTGTTTTTCTCTTGCCCTCTTCCCTCTCCGCTCAGTCTAGAATGGTTCACGTTGCCAAGGCACTCGATTTTCCTACCCTTCCTCCTAAATCTGAAGCATCAGGACTGAGCGTGGTACACTCCCTCCAGCATGCACCAACACATGGCCCCATCACGGTTCATTTTAGGGCACAGCAGCCCAGGCCGAGCACCCACAGCTTTCAGGGTACTCACTGTAGGTTCCCTGCAGGTTGTTCTACCTGTGCCAGGGAGCGAAGCTGCCATCACCCCCTCGGATCTTACAGCAAACAACTCTGTGAGTTCCCTTCCTGGCTGGAGCCGTGCTGGTCACAAGATCCCAAACACCTGCTGGGGTGGGGTAGAGCCGCTCCACTGAAGGGAGCTGCCACGCCGAACGCGACAGCTCTTCAGTATAAAAACACAACAATAAGCGAGGCTAAAGGAGCCTCCTCAAACTTTTCAGCACCCACTAAAGGTCCTTCAGCGAAGGAAGACCCCTCATCTCCCAGTGTACCATCACGAAGGCCCCCCACCTACTCCAAACGCCACTGACAGCAGCAGCACATTCGCGGCCAATATTCTTTGTTGCGCGGGTTTTAAAACCGCAGCGTCGAAGCCCTGCCCGGGGTCGGTCCGAGCCCCCTGAGGGGGTGGCCAGCAGCTCAGCGAGGGTCCCGCTGCGGCCCCCGCGCCCCGCAGCATCCTCGGCTCGGCCCACGCTGCCCATCGGCGCCTTTGTCACCGCACCCCACGCGCGGGCGACAGGCCCCGGGCTGCCGGCGGGGCGCGGGCCGAGGCCGGGGGGCTCCGCGGGGCTGCGCCGCGGGGATGCCGGACCCCGCCCGTGGGCGACAGGGATGCGGACGCGTTCCCGGGCAGCGGATCGGGGGCCCCCACCCTCCGCTGAAGGATGCGGG
>VZRF01010497.1:115746-165678 GCA_013396875.1 Vireo altiloquus
GGCGGGCGGGCGGGCGGGGGAGGCAGCGCGGCGGGAACGGCCCCGCCGCCAGCGCCGCCGCCGCGGCGCCACAAAGAGCCGCGCCACAGCGCCCCCTGCCGGGCCCCCGCGGCCCCTCAGCAGCGGGGAAGGCACCGGGAGACCCCCGGGAGCGGCCAGGGAGGGTCACTCGGGACCGACCCGCCGGGCCTGGAGGGTGGTGAAGGCGGCGTGGGTCAGGAGGGAAGGCGGCTGTGACTGCCGCTACGCCCATCCCCGCGGGCGAGGGGAAGAGCTGTGTTTTTACGGCCCAGGAGCGCGGAGGGCCCTGGGAGCAGAGGAGAGCTCTGAGCGCCCGCGAAGGCAGAGCCGCTCCACACCCGTGTCAGAAATTAGCATTCGCCCCATTTTCTCGGTGCCTCAGCACCAGGATCTGGAGGCGAAGAGATTATTTAAAGCAGAAAATTTTGTAACGGAGCCGTGACCCAGCAGCGAGCACAGCCTCGAGCACCAGGGCTGGAGGGGCCTTAGCTGGAAGAGGGAGTCATACATGGCTCTGTCTACAACGCCGAGCAGTTCTCTCTGCCCTTGCCTTTCTAGGGAAAGTCTCCTTTCCTCCAAGCAGCTCAGCTTCAGTCCTCTTCCATGCGCCTGTGGTCAGGAGTGGGGTGCCACCTCCTAAAGATTGCCAGCAGTGCAGGATTTCCCCCAAGACCAAAGCTGCCGGCAGCTCGGACTCTGGCTGCCCTTGGAGTGCCAAACGCCACGTCCGAACTGACATCAAGAAACTGGGGGGCTGAGTTTTGTTTCCCATGGAAAAGGACCTGCGCCAGTAGCAATTTTAGGAGGCAGCATCCCCTTCCCAGCCACAGGCGCATGGAAGTGAACACCGGCCCTTTTCCATGGGAAACAAAACTTCTTGATGTCAGTTCGGACATGGCATTTGGCACTTCGAGGGCAGCCAGAGTCCGAGCTGCCAGCAGCTTTGATCTGGAAGAAATCCTGCGCCGTTGGCAATCTTTAGGAGGTGGCAAAGAAAGCTTTAGGACTTTGCTTCCCATTTCCATTACAGGGTACACAGTTCCCTGTAAGAGAGTAATTTATACTTGTAACTTCTCTGAAAGAAATTAATTTCTGGAATGAAAACCATGCTTAGTCATGCAATAGGTTGGAGTCGATGATCTCAGAGGTCTTTTCCAACCTAATTGATTCTGTGAAGCTGAAACAAATTCATCTGCCCTCACACAAAAATCTATAGCAAGGACCAAAGGGTTCCTCAAGAAATCCCACATTGACTCAATTTTTGCTAGGCACAACCCACAAGACAGGTGAAAAGAGTCCAGGGCCTGTGAAATTCCAAGCAAGCTGGCAAGTCACCGTCAAAGTCCCAAAGCAAAAGGCCTAAGCGTGGCTCATCAACTGAAAAGCTCTAGACAAAGATGTGTCTTCCCTTCTCCACCTGCCTTTGCTTGCACCGAACGCTCAGCTGGTGCTGCTGTGATGGGACACTCAAGTTGCAGAAGTGTCACATCATCACTTGCCAAAAGAATAAGGGAACACCTAACAGCAGCATTGGAATGTGTTGGTAAGGATTCAGAAGGTTCTTAACCTTTCTGTCCCCAGCTGCACAGGGAAGGAGAGATAGATTTACTTCTGGCATGGCCTCCCTGCCAAGCGCAGCTCCACCATTACACATTAGGGACAAACACACAAAATGTCACCTTTTTGACAGAGGCATGACCAGTACTAAACCACAAGTTTGTCAGCTAGCAAGGGGACACGAGGAAACATCAGGGCCAGTGTTTTCAGCCTTCCCTCCTCCACCATGCAGTTTGTACCCCTGCCAAAAGCCAGAGAAAGGAGTGGTAATCAAACAGCCCTGCACACCAGATTCCTGCACTGCTCTGAGCTGTCCAGATCTCACTGGAGGCTTACACTCATCCTTTGTGCTTTTCTTCAGCTGCTGCCACCCAGGCTGAGAAAGCACCGAGCCCACCAGTGTGGTTTGCTCAGCTCCCAGTCCCTCATCGTGGCATGCACAGGTCTCCCTGCACCGAGAGCCAGGCTAAGCCAGAGTGGAGTGGCTGGCACAGCCTCAGTCTCCACCCAGGGAAGGCAGCTGGACCTTTTTCCTCTCTGGTTTCACACCACCCTCTGTGTCAGTGAAGAACTCACTGATATCCACAAGGACCTTCCCTTCAAAGCAGGGCACTGACATAATTATAGGTTGGACTCGGTGATCTCAAAGGTTTTTTCCAGCCTAGTTAATTCTGTGCTTCTCTGATAATGACATGACAGAGCCGATGTTAAACACAGCCCTGCAACGAGCTGCCCCTCAGCCTGTAGGGTTTTGCTCCATGTGCCAGAGGGCTGTGATGGGACAGTGGGAACCCCAGCTACAAAAATGCTCTGTTACAAGCAGAGGAGGTAGAGGGGAGACCTGTATTGAGAGAACAGAGATGGTATCTTTCTAGAGCAGCTTTGCCCTCCATCACTGGAATACACCCTCCTCTTCACTGCCTCATCCCAGCAATTTTTCTGTCACCTCCCAAGGTTTGGCCTTTGTTTTGAACCTTTTCTCTGACTTGGAAGATGTTTCTTTCTTTTCTGGAAAGACACATCCCAGCCTGGTCGGAGGAGCCAGGACCTCGGCATCCTCCTGGTACCTGGGCATCCCCAGCACGGAGCCGCGGACAGGCAGCCACGCGTCCCCGCTGCCGGCAGGGAAGCGGAGAAGGAACAAGCCCTGGAACGGATGGAACGGAGGTGCCGAGGCNACCTGCGCCAGTAGCAATTTTAGGAGGCAGCATCCCCTTCCCAGCCACAGGCGCATGGAAGTGAACACCGGCCCTTTTCCATGGGAAACAAAACTTCTTGATGTCAGTTCGGACATGGCATTTGGCACTTCGAGGGCAGCCAGAGTCCGAGCTGCCAGCAGCTTTGATCTGGAAGAAATCCTGCGCCGTTGGCAATCTTTAGGAGGTGGCAAAGAAAGCTTTAGGACTTTGCTTCCCATTTCCATTACAGGGTACACAGTTCCCTGTAAGAGAGTAATTTATACTTGTAACTTCTCTGAAAGAAATTAATTTCTGGAATGAAAACCATGCTTAGTCATGCAATAGGTTGGAGTCGATGATCTCAGAGGTCTTTTCCAACCTAATTGATTCTGTGAAGCTGAAACAAATTCATCTGCCCTCACACAAAAATCTATAGCAAGGACCAAAGGGTTCCTCAAGAAATCCCACATTGACTCAATTTTTGCTAGGCACAACCCACAAGACAGGTGAAAAGAGTCCAGGGCCTGTGAAATTCCAAGCAAGCTGGCAAGTCACCGTCAAAGTCCCAAAGCAAAAGGCCTAAGCGTGGCTCATCAACTGAAAAGCTCTAGACAAAGATGTGTCTTCCCTTCTCCACCTGCCTTTGCTTGCACCGAACGCTCAGCTGGTGCTGCTGTGATGGGACACTCAAGTTGCAGAAGTGTCACATCATCACTTGCCAAAAGAATAAGGGAACACCTAACAGCAGCATTGGAATGTGTTGGTAAGGATTCAGAAGGTTCTTAACCTTTCTGTCCCCAGCTGCACAGGGAAGGAGAGATAGATTTACTTCTGGCATGGCCTCCCTGCCAAGCGCAGCTCCACCATTACACATTAGGGACAAACACACAAAATGTCACCTTTTTGACAGAGGCATGACCAGTACTAAACCACAAGTTTGTCAGCTAGCAAGGGGACACGAGGAAACATCAGGGCCAGTGTTTTCAGCCTTCCCTCCTCCACCATGCAGTTTGTACCCCTGCCAAAAGCCAGAGAAAGGAGTGGTAATCAAACAGCCCTGCACACCAGATTCCTGCACTGCTCTGAGCTGTCCAGATCTCACTGGAGGCTTACACTCATCCTTTGTGCTTTTCTTCAGCTGCTGCCACCCAGGCTGAGAAAGCACCGAGCCCACCAGTGTGGTTTGCTCAGCTCCCAGTCCCTCATCGTGGCATGCACAGGTCTCCCTGCACCGAGAGCCAGGCTAAGCCAGAGTGGAGTGGCTGGCACAGCCTCAGTCTCCACCCAGGGAAGGCAGCTGGACCTTTTTCCTCTCTGGTTTCACACCACCCTCTGTGTCAGTGAAGAACTCACTGATATCCACAAGGACCTTCCCTTCAAAGCAGGGCACTGACATAATTATAGGTTGGACTCGGTGATCTCAAAGGTTTTTTCCAGCCTAGTTAATTCTGTGCTTCTCTGATAATGACATGACAGAGCCGATGTTAAACACAGCCCTGCAACGAGCTGCCCCTCAGCCTGTAGGGTTTTGCTCCATGTGCCAGAGGGCTGTGATGGGACAGTGGGAACCCCAGCTACAAAAATGCTCTGTTACAAGCAGAGGAGGTAGAGGGGAGACCTGTATTGAGAGAACAGAGATGGTATCTTTCTAGAGCAGCTTTGCCCTCCATCACTGGAATACACCCTCCTCTTCACTGCCTCATCCCAGCAATTTTTCTGTCACCTCCCAAGGTTTGGCCTTTGTTTTGAACCTTTTCTCTGACTTGGAAGATGTTTCTTTCTTTTCTGGAAAGACACATCCCAGCCTGGTCGGAGGAGCCAGGACCTCGGCATCCTCCTGGTACCTGGGCATCCCCAGCACGGAGCCGCGGACAGGCAGCCACGCGTCCCCGCTGCCGGCAGGGAAGCGGAGAAGGAACAAGCCCTGGAACGGATGGAACGGAGGTGCCGAGGCCACACCTGCCCCACTTGTACCTGTGCAGCCGTGCGAGGGCCGAGCTCCGCTCGGCATCCCGGGGCCGCCGTTCCGGCCGTGCCCCGCGCTGCACCGGGCCGGGAGCAGTCCCCAGGGCAGGACAGCGGCTGAGCCGGGCCGGGGCTGGCACCGGGAGACGCTCCCGTCGCCTCGGGACCTGCGGACGGGGCTGCCCCTTGTCACCGCCCCGTGTCACCGCCGGGACACCGCACAGCCCCACACGCGGCTGGTTCTTGGAGGGTCTTAACAAGGAGAAGCCCTCGGACACTCGGCCTCAGGATGCTTACATCCAACTTTCCCCCTCTGTCTCGTTTAGGTCACTTTGCCACTCTGCACCTCTGATCACGACTTTTGACAAACTCATGCTCAGGGAACAGATCTCTTGCAATGCTTATAATTTGAATAAATAGTTTCGTGTTCAAACAGGCATTGGGTAAGGACAGAGGCACAACAATCTCCACAAGCACACAGTGCTGGCTGCTGAGGTAACCAGTTTTTCACAGTACCAAAGCTGTTTTGCATAGAAACTTTAATTGCTTCACGTGAGCACAAACCTTTTGAATAAACAGGAATTTGCTTGCCTCAAGGTGTTGGAATCATGCTTGGACAGTGTAAATGTTTTCTGTCATACTATTTTACTTTTGACTAGACAGAAAGGACAAAGCTTTTAAATACACAGATTTTCTCCCTTCTTGTAGAGGTGTCTATTCCTCCAAATAATGTAAGGAGATTCCATTTTTTGGAGCAAATAGTTCTCTGACAAATCTATCCATCAAACCTATTCACTTGGTTTATTTTTCCAAGGAAAAAAGGGACAAAGAAATAAAAAAAAAGTTAAAATACTTAAATATTATTACATTTATAGTCCTAAAATATGTAAATCAACTGCATTGAATTTTCTATTAGCTTTTAAATATTCACCTCAATATACATTTGTTCTTCAGGGCACACAAGAGATAAATAATTGAGTTAACATTGCTAGATAAATCACATCTTTTTCCTGAGCTGCAAATATTCCAGATTATAACCTTGAAGTTGCTATGCAGTAACTGCAAATGGAAACTAAACAGATCAAAGTGAGCAAGCAAGAGTCCACACTCAAGTACCCAGAGGCCCAATTTTCTGAGACATCCAGGAGCAGCCTCAGCATTTCAGATTGGTGAGTCAAGACCAAACGAAAAGTAAAACCTCTGAAATGTAAAACCCAGCTTAAACACAGGGTGCAGGAGCAGCCTAGGATTTGGGCTTGGGCCACGAACAGTGTAAGAGCACAAGATTTCAAACAAACAGAACACCCTCAAAACCAAGCCCCACAGTAATTTTGGGTATAGCTGTGGTTTTGAACGTTTAAATTGTGGTGACTTTCAGCCACAAATAGTGGGAGACCTAATTCAGTTTTGGCTTCAGGGTCTTCTCTGCGCTGAGTACAGGAGTGGGAGTTCATATTGCACAGCATTACTTCTCTCCCATCAATAAACCAACCTCTCTTATTTGGGAGATGAACTACAACAATCCAAACTACTCCCATGCAATCCCCAATAGTGCCCCATGCAGGTGGAAGTGGACAGAAGGAATTAACAGCTTCAGTTAAACCCTGCTGGAAAACCAGGTTTTTGTGAGCTGCTGACTCTGACAGCACCAGGACAAGTGAAGTCAGGCAAATTGCAAAGAAAATGGTTTTCTGGCTAGAAGCATCAACTGCTAGCCACTTGTGTTTATGTGGATATGCTGCTTTCCATGCTCTTCCCTACAGGCCAGGCAAACTCTTCAAAAAAAGAGGGTAGGTAAAAAAAAGGGCAACAAGAATCAGCTACACAGAGCTCTTCTGCAATGTTGTGGAGAACTTTTATTTTATCACAACACCTGTTGGACTTCTGCCTTTGTGTTGGTGACTGACTTGATCAGATAATGCTGCAGTGCAGGTCAGATCCAGGGTCTCTTTGCAAGCTTCTCTGTTGACTCACCCAAGGAAAGAACAATGTGGGAACTAAGTTCAATCCCAGGATGGGCACTCTGCTCCAGCTATGAGGAAGTTGGGATTGACTATCTCAGATTTGAGCACCTATGTTTTGGTGCACATGCACTTTGATCAAAAGCAAAAACTCTTTACCTGTAATAAAAACTAGTTTTTATGGCAGCCAGGGAGAGAGACACAAAAGGATTATGGGACAAACTAACCTTGTGTGGGAGAGAGCAGTGTACCATCCCAACTGACCCTCAGGTTTATGAACTCTCCTCATTAATCTTATCCATCTTTCTTTTAGGTTGTTTCCACTGGCTTCTGGCACTGCATCAGGAGTGTTAACAGTTTATTGCTGAGACCACACAGAGCTGAAGTGTTTTCTTTGTGCAACAGCCTCTGGAAGTTTTTGCCTCTGAACTTTGAGCTTCTCACTTGGAAGACTGAAGGCTGACAGTTTTCACTGCAAGGAACAAGCTCCAGATCTGTTCTGTTTGCTCTTGCCCACTACTGGCAAATTTTACACACATCAATTCAAGCTGCAGCAGCATTGCTAAGAATTTTTTTCTGTTTTTCTCAGCAAAGTAATGGAGTTAATCATTAAAACTGGTGAAGGAATCTGCTGGACTGACAGGAACACCACCTCTGTAAGTGTTACACACCAGAAATAGATGATGCAGCTGGAGGACTCAAACTACTCTCAGATGTTCAGAGCCTACAGAGTTCTTCAGAGAGCCACTCTACCATGCATGTTCTAAACCTACCCAGCCCAGAGCATGCAGCTTCCCAGGGCACAGCAGATGCAGTCTCTATGGGCAGAGCATAAAAACCAGTGGAAAACAATCAAGGCTTGCCTTCCAGCCACTCCAGCAACTTCTGAAGTCATTATAAATTCATTTGGCAGAGGAGTGTCATGAACACTTCAGGCGTGCAGAGAGACATATTTCAAATGAGCACTCAAAAGATCAGGAAAAGGCAGGTTTCCCTGTGTGGCTGATATTTCTGGAGTGCTTGGCACCATGCCACCTGCTGACACCATGGTGAGGCGCTGACACCAGCATGCTTTCCTGGAAAAGACAAGACCCTTTAAAGAACAAATTGCTACACACTTAAAGTAGCAGAAAGGACACATCATGGGGTAAGGGTACTCCAAGAAGGAGACTATGGTAAAACAAGGATGGAAATCAGTGCTTTGGTGCCCATCCAAAGGACAGTGCTGGCCACAACAACCCCTTTTCTAAAAAGCACGTGCACAGCAGGTGTGTGCAAACAGGAATGCACAGCTGGGATTTTCCTTGCATACACAAAAAAAAAAGGGTCCACCTCAATTCAAAAATAGTTTTTGAGCCTCTGCAAGATACGCTACTTTAATTAGAAATAGTAGCTGAAATTTTTTTTTAAAAGTGTCATTGTGGCTTGTGAAGAGACCTCATGTACATAGAAGAGATTACAGAAAGGACTCAAAATTTGCTGGGTGGCAGGGCAGTATTCAGGGTTATCTTCTAGAACTACAGCTAGCCTAGGGCTTGTAGTATCTCAATATATTTTCCAGGTCTGAGCTGCTCTTGCTCTTGTTATCAATGTAACCAGCTCGTGTAAGTACATGGAACACCACTGAACATGATCCTGCAGCAGCTGGGACTATGGAACATCCCTCAAAAATCAAGCAAGATTTTAGCACAGAATGGTGGCAGCTGTGAACCGTTCAAGGACCAAAAACCTCCAGAGAAATCAAGTACACAGCAAAATGCATCCTCCAACAGAGACAGGAGAGAACCTGTCCCTAGCAAAAACCCTCATGCCAGAAACCCATCTTAACAATCTTTCCTCATCCTGGCAACAACAGTTAAGATCATTCACAGTGCACCTCCTAAAAGGGGGTGCATTTAAACAAAATGCAAGAAGGTGCTTGCTGCAGACTCTGCTTGCTCAGCACATCTCCCTAAAGCCAGGCAGTGAACTCAAGGAAGAGGTGCCATAAGGAAACGTGCTAATTGCACTCTCTTTAATTTGCATGTGCACTTTCTGGTTTTTCTTTTAAACAACTGCTCCAAGTCCTTGATTGCTGGACAGAGAACACTTCAGGCTCTAGTTTCAGTTTCCAGGCTGGCTGTGACATGTGTCCATGAAGGTGCTGGACTTAGTTTTACACTCTGAAGCTGCTCAGAATCAGACTGCAGGAATTGCTGAAGTCTCTCAGCCTCTCCCTCACCAAAATGCAAAGGAAAACCAGACATGGTGCAAGTCAGGGGAAGAAGGTGAAGAAAAGCACTTCAAAGGTGCACAAGAGTTAAAATTTCATTTTCTTTATGCCTTTCTCCCCTCTATACAGTAGCAAAGAGACGACAAAGGAAGAGAAACAGCAGGGTTCAGTGGAAGGCAGAAGGTTCCTGATGGGCTCACCGATGGCTCAGTGCTGCTGGGTGGGGGGGACTTAGTGCTTCACTGCTGCTTGGTTTTAAGGGATAATCTCTGTATCATCTTGTAAAGGAGACCAAAGTGCTGGAAACAGAAGGAGAAAAAAGTAACCATGACAGCTCTAAACAGACAGAAAGCTTAGCAGAAGGCTTGAAACAATACCAGTGTGCAAATGTGGTGCCTTGTTTGCATCAACCACGCATCCTGAAGATGGAGTGGGACTTGATGGATGAGGAGGAATTATGACAAGGAAGCCAAGTTATACAGAAAATGATGGCTTACAGAAGTGTTTGTGCAGGTCTGTATCTCCCCATTGTGAAGATGTGTTAAAGAGTTTTTAAATTTTTTTTTTTTTGGATGCAATTCTGTTCCTTCTGAAGGGGAGGATAAAGCTTCAGATTTCAACACATGCAGGTTCCTTGTCTCTATAGAAACACTGCTGCAAGCAGTTTCAGGAAGGTAAAAATGAACCAGGCAAACACAGAAATTCCCAGTGATTCACAATCCTTTAACTGGATCTTCTCTTTCAGCATTTCTCCAGTGACTTAGAAATTCACTTAATTCCTCTTTTGCTTTTGCTGGGGTTGATTGTATTTTGATTTGATATTTGACAGATGTAATAAGATTCAAACTTCAAATAATTTCAAATTCAAGTAACAGAAGTAATGAAGACTGCTAACAGAAATCAAAGTATATATTTTTCCTCTTGTTTATATTGTTACGCTGAGTTTTTAAATGCTTGTGGCTTCCCTAAACAAATAATAGACACAAATCACGTGAAGTGATCAAAATTGAGAATGACCTAAAAAGCTTCCCTTTCATTCACGTCCTTCATGAACCCAGGCAGGAGCAGAAGCCTTGCTCACAGTGGCTTGGTTAACACTGACACAAAAACACTACATTTAATCTGGGTGGCCAAGGGCATGGAGTATCACATTTCCAGAGCTATGGACACAGGATGTTTTTATGGTTTCATGGAAAAGAGAAAGCAAAACTCTGAAGATGCATTTCTAAGCTGCATCCCGAGTTCAGATATTTCCTAACACTACAAGCTACAAACCTGTAAATTACCAAGGTAACTAAAATTTGTTGTAAAGTTTCAGTTTGGAGCCAAAACAGTTTAGCAAGTGAGTTATGCATGTCCTTAACTACAAGAAACAGCTCTAAAAACCAGTTTTGCACCAGACTGGCAAGAGACTGCCTTCAGCACAGCCAGCTGGCATTATTGTCCCAGCTTTAGTGCTGGCCCTGTGTGAATTACTGTAGCTAACTTGTTTTATGGGGGAAATGATACATCTCTTACCTGCACTGCAACATAGGCAACGCCAAGGTAGGCTGCAATACAGACAGCCAGAAGCAGGTCAAAGATTGCTGGCTTGACCCTAGAATAAGGAAAAGCACACATGAAATTGCTACAGCAGTTACTGCTGGGGGTGAGACAATAGCCCAGCATGCCCAAGGGAGTGCCATACCTGTATGCATTCATCACCTGCTTCAGCTGGTCATAGAAAACAAACTCGGGGTCCCTGTACAAAGAAGAAATTTTTCAGATTCTATTGCACTTCTCGGCCCTGCAGTCAGGACAGCCCAGAGCTGTTCCCAAGGAGCTCACCCAACCACAGACAGGTAAGCATGACCACCTCCCATACTGCTTTTGAGCTGATTTTAGTCATCAGGACTTCCTTTTCAGAAGCACAAGGACACAATTCAGAACTCATGCTGTTGTTCAGCTGTCTCCAAAGAGGCACATGAAAGATTCCTCCCTGTGTTCACTAAAATGGCTTCAGCCCAAGCAGGTCGGACAGGATGAAAGCTGCATTTTTGTAATTAACCAAAACTTAAGTCTTCTCCTGCTCCCAGAGTGGGAACATTGGAACCAAAACAGTTCAAAAACAAGCTTTTCAGGCAGAGGGAGCTGCTGGGTCTTGTTCTTGTGCTGTGAGGAACCATGAAAAGCTTTCTCTGGGAGAACAACGAGCATGAACCAAAACTGACAGGAGAGCAGAAAAGAGCAAAGCTGCATGTCAAGAAACCAGGAAAGCTGCAGCTCAGAGGTAAAATTCTGTCCAAGGGGAAGATAGTTTGCATGTCCTGGCTGGTTCTTTAATTTCTTTTCTTACCGTTTGTCTGCCTTCACATGATGCTGCTTGACATCCTTCAGGTAGCGTCCCATATAATATTCTAAGGTGTTGAGGAAGGTGCTGTCTTTATCAATCAGCTGGGCAGCCCTGGGCTGACTGCTCAGCCAGTCCATCACTGACTCCAGTTGCTCCTGCTGGATCTGCTGCAGAAAAATACCAACCAAGAAAGGCAGTCAACCACACACGCTGAGATCAGAGCTCTCTCCCAGACTCTAGATTGCATAGGTTGCAAAAACAATGCACTGTGCTTACCATCTGATCTGTGAAGATCTGCATATCTGCAGGTGCTCCCTGCAAGAGAAAATAAAAAAAAAACAACAGGTTACTGTTGAGCTTGGTTGGCAGGACAAGTCTGGCCAGCACTGCATGGTGGGCACCTCTTACCTTCTCTGTTAGATTGTAGATGACCCTGGTCAAAGCCTCAGCAATGATCTGAGTATTCCTGGTCAGTGCTTTAGTGTCTATTCGTGCCCTAAAGCAAAAGAGGGGATTATGGACTTGCCAGTGGCATCAGCTTCCTCTAGAAACAACCCTTTTGCACTGCATCAAGCATGAGCCTGAATCCAGAGCCCAACTCCCAGTGTTTCTGTCACCTGTGCCCTGAACCATCAGAATAACACAAGCAGTTCTGAGGCCAGTTTAGGTTTCTGGGCTGGATTTAAACCCCAGCCTCCCTCCCCCGGGGTCCCTCACCTCCTGTCCATGATGCTGTTGCGCAGGCTGTCCCGGTGGCTCTCCAGGTGGGAGATGGTGAACGCTGGCAAACGCCGGATCGCGAACCGCTCGTGCTCCCACGCCAGCATGTCCTCAGCCAGGTTGATCTTCTTGTGCACCATGGAAAACTTCACCTCTGGGAACTGGCTGGCAACAACCTGAGGACAAGGGCAAGCCATTCAGGGGTGCTGCCCACTGCATAGTCCCAGCCTGCATTGTCCTGTCTGCTTGCACACACTTTTGTGTGTTCCAGAAAGTAAGGTGCAGTTATTGACATTATTAAAGCTGGTTTCAGGTCAAAAAGAGGTGTTTTCATGTCACTACAGGGTAGCATTTGCAGACCTAGTCTGCTTCAGTTGGCACTGTGGCATGAGGATTTATTTGTCTGCACGTCAAATCAAGTGACCCTAAACAATACATGAATTATTTCAATGGCACACACTTTCTTGACATCTTCCTTCCTCTCATGGAAGGAAGTAAGTCCCAAGTTCTCATACAACTAAAATGCTTTTCCTTACCATCTCCAGTTCTCTCAGAAATGCATGCTGCAAGGTGCCCTCCTTGGGAGGTTTGGAGACATGAAGATGAAGACTATTGCCTCTGCCCAGGGTGTCAAGGCAGAGAACAAATGCTACGTTGTCCTGCAGCAGGCTGGAATCTGAAACAGAAAAATTCAAACCTTTATTGCTATGCCTTTTGCTGGGATTTCCACCCCCCAAAAAAGCAAGGCTCACACAAGGAGATTGTCACAGGAGAGCTGACAATTAATTATAGAGATTTAACACAGCCAGCCCCTTACTCACCAGTGTGGTCCAAATTGTCCTCCAGCCACCGCTTAGTTCCTTGATAATTAAACTTGCCACCTCCAGATGCAAAGAACAGCAAGTTATACCTGCCCATCAAAGAAGCCAGAAAAGGATTAGCATGCTGCACTCCAAGAATTCCTTTACTCAGCCTTGCAGGTGTGGTGAAATCACAACCACTTGCACCTGACATCCAAGGCGAACTGTCCCTTAACAAACACTTCCCACATACTCAGGTAATGGCAGGACAGATTAAAAGTGGGAATGGAATCTATTAGCCACACCATCCCCTCCACCTGTCAGTTATACACATTTAACCCCAAACAGGGCAGTTCCTTACCCAGCATGGGTCCTTCTGTAGGTGTAGAGCCGAGAGAACAGCCTGGCCAATTCCAGCAGCACTGAGATTCCACTGCCATTGGAGTCAGCCCCGTGGGACAGCCACTGCAGGATGAGGTGGGACAGACACAAGGTGACAAACCTACACTCATTCTCAGGTACCACAACTGCCCCACAGCCTTAAGGCCAAGAAAGGATACATGTGCAGAGGCCATATGGGAAAAATGATAGGAACAGAGAGCTGCAGGAGGACAGAATGAATACTCACTGGAGCCACTCCAAAGGAATCATAGTGGGCAACTATCACAACAGTGGGCAGGTCTTCTCCACCCAGCCCTGTCAGCCTTCCCTGCAGAGGAAAGAGAGCAGTGTCACACCCCATCACCTCTTGTGTGCCAGGACAAAGACAGCCTGACTTCTACCTGCCTGCTGAGTCTGCCACGGCCTCAGTTGTGATGACTTCAGATACCTGTCTGAGACTCCCCTGACTTGCCCTGTCAGACCAAATGTCTGATAAAGTCCCAATGAAAGAATTCACCTCATCAGTGTTGCCAGTTTGAATCCATACACAACTCACCTCCACACTGGGGATGAGCCAGTCATTGATAGCTTTGCTTTGAGCCCCGCTGGTCACCATCTGGAAGCCATTGGCAGTTGCTGTGTGCAGCAGAACTAGAAAAAAACACCAAAAATCCCCACAATGTACACCTGGGGAAGTTTCATCCCTTTATTTCCCCTGCTAACTGAGCTTTGGAGAGACCAGCTTTAAATCATTTAAGCCCTCTCACTTGTCATGGGTGCTTATGCATGACTTATCTTGGTGACTCTGCTTTTTCATTATGTCCTAAAATCCCAGTATTTTAAGCTGATCAAAAACTTTTCCCCAGCAGTATTAAAGTTAGTCATAAGCAGCAGGTCAATAAGACAGTCAAATTATTTACATGGGAGGATCAAACTGAGTTGTGGTCAGATAAAAAGCTTCAGCTTCTATCAACACACCATCATCACTTAACATTTTCAATGTTGTTTTTAACCTACTTTTGATTTCTACCTTACTTGCAACAGCATGAAGCTGAGAACTTCCTGCAACTATATGTCCAAATATAGTCAAGTAAAGCTTTCTTATATTGTGTTTTTTCTTCCATTGAATCTCTAAACACTTTGACAAAGACAGAATAAACACAAACGCCACAGAACACTGGTTTACAGTGCAGATGACACAGCAGACTCCTCCCAGAGGTGGGAACAGGCCTGTCTTCCTTGAAACTTATTCCTCCTTGCCAGAACTCACCTTCTGCAGCTGAGGCAGAGCCCTGTGATGCAGAAGCAGCTCGTGTTTGTTCATAGATAGACAGCAGCTCCTCGTCTTCCACTGCAAAGTAGACTGGCACAATGGTTTCCATAGCAAGCATTTCTGGCTCTATCTCCATGAATTGCTGAGGATTTAAGTGAGACACAAACTTAGCATCTGCTAAACACCAAAGATGGCAGGAAAAAATTAACAACCAAAGCAGAGAGAGAAGTTTTAAAATTAGAGTACGATTTGTTGTGCATTACAACAGAAGCTTCCAGCCCTGCAGCAACCAAGCTTTTCTCCAATGCACTTCCCATGGGAAGAGAAAGAAAACTTTTTTGTTTACCCGCACAACGTCCTGAGGGACAGAGGAGATGGATCGTGGCAAGATGATCACCACAGCCCCGGCTGACTGGCGGAGAGCCTTCTGGTACTGCTCGTAGGAGAAGTCCACCAGCCGCATCATGACGCAGCGGCGGCTCAGCACGTCTGCTTCCACGGTGCGCGCCTCCGTGTTCAGCACCGCGCTCCTGGTGCCTGCCAGCAGGGAAAGCAAGAGGGCTCGTAAAGCATTTCATCCCCTCCCCTTCGCTCCAGCCTGCCTCCTGCTCAGAATAGTCCTGGGGACAGTCTGATGGGCTGCAGAGCAGCCAGAAGCTGCAGAAAGCTGAGTTCAACTCTTCACCCTCGTCCGAGAAAGAGCAGAGGTCTGTGGGTTTTTCCTCTGTGGGTTTTTCCTCTGTAGCCACATCCTGCCAGACTCCCCTTATTCCACACTGCACAGCCTCACCTTCCTGTCTTCCTCCTCAACACAACCACACAGGCTACCTTTCTGCTCACCCCCACCTAATACCTGCACACAGCAACACACCCTGGCCTCTCCAGAGCTTCCCCCAGCTGTAGGATCAAGTTGTGGATGGAAGCTGTGCAGAACCATCCAATGAAAGGACACCAGACTGCCCCATGTCACCCCAAGGGCTGCTCTCACTCAGCCACAAGGAAGGTTCTGTAGCTGGGAGAGTTACAGATGAGCAGGCTGCTCCTGAGGGCTCGCCCTCTCCTGCTCTCAGTTCCAGCAGATCAAATCCCCCATGTGGAAATGCAATCCCTTGGGAGCACAGCAGGCTTGCCAGAGAATTGCTCCTGCATTCTCCAAGGGAGGGCCAAAAGGACATCTTGTGCAAATAGAAAGGGTCAAATCCCCCTTACAGTTTGTAACTCGATTTCTTCTTTTATAACTCTGGCACCTCTGCTGGAGAGCTCATCACTCTAGGTCCCCACACAGAGACAGACAAGGTGCTCTAGTCTCTGTCAAACAGGAGCATTGCTAAGAATTAGATTTAAACCTGGCTTAGCTTAACGCTAACATTAGTTTGGTCTCATCAAAGGTCATAGAAACACCTAAACCAGAAAAATCTACACTTCCCCTGCACTGTATCAGTGAGGGCCACACACACAGAAACAGAGCCCAGGCTCAATGTAAATTCTCCCCACAAACCCCTAACACTAAATAACAAACATTAACAGCATCTCCACTCAGCCAGACAAAAACAATTCAAAATGAGGATAATCCCTCCACCATTCCCAAAGGAATGACATGTAAACACAGCAATGTGTGGACCCAAAGTTCTGCTCTCTCTAACATCTCAGCAGAGCAGACACAACAGCATTTTTCTGACAGGCTAATTTTCTGCAGTTTCTGGTTAATACTCATTTACAAACTAAAGAGCTCTCATTCTATCATTATTAGAGGAAGCCCAAGCTTGTTCTTAAATTCTGAGTGATGCTGACAAAAAACTCCTCCCTCTGCAAGAAGAGTCTGAGCAGCAACCTGTACTTGGTATTTTTGGAAAAGAATATGAGAATCTGGAACAACAAATCAGCTCAGTTGGTCAAAGCATGGTGCTAATAATGCCAAGGTTACTGGTTTGATCCCTCTATGGGTCATTCACTTTGGAAGCTGAACTCGATGATTTCTTGTGGGTCCCTTCCAACTCAGACTGCTCTGTGAAATACAACTTTTATCCTGAAGGACATCTCAGAACACACAAGGAACAGCAGCTACCCAAAGGGAGCAGGAAGGAACAAAGGAAACACACAACCCACCGAGCTAAAAGGCTCCAGGAAAAGAAACAGCATAAAAAATTAATTGGAAGCATCTTAAAAAAAAATAACACCTGGCTTTTCAAGAGTTCACAAAACTGTAAGCACTTGGCTGGAGGGGACACTGAGGCAAGCAAAATCAAAACCAGCTGAATCACATCACTGCTGCCCCTGCTAAGCCTGTCAAGGAACCATCACCTGAGAACAGAGAGAGTCCTACCCCCGTGCAAGAGCCTGCCTTGGAGCTACTGAGGTTGCCAAGATGTGTCACCAGCTCAAGACGTGGACACATTCTGAGAAACTGCGATGGAAGAACCCAGAAATAATTTCAGATATTTAGAAGCCACCAGAAATATGAAGTGTTTAAGGAGTACAGAGGCACAGCTCCATTTTATAACTTATATATTTGAACTTATTAAGATCTGAAAGATTGAGAGATGGTGTCTCACGGACAGCACAGAGTAAACGTGAGGCTGTTCACTGTTACCTCTGAAACTCAGGAAGAGTCACTCACAGACAGAGCACGTGCCCTGGCCTGGAATAAAATTTCTACAGAAGACCCAGAAACAACCCTTGATTCTGAGCGTGGGCACACAGGGGGGGAGGCTGAGGGTTGCAGCACCTCAAGGACTCTCGGAACAGGGCGTGCCTCTGACCCCAAGAAAGGTGTTGCACAATCAGCAGGCTGGAAGTAAGAGAACAGAGAAGTAAAGGTCAGTTGTAACACAGAGGAAGGACAGGCTCTGAAATGGAGCAGCACATACACCTAAGGATGAGAGGATGAAGAGGCTGAAGAAGAATCAACCTGTTAATAAAGGAGTCAAAGGCAAAAGGACAAAACTGAGCATACAACCAAGTTTTTCAGAATACAGGAGGATTGCAGCTGGACCCCTCCAAACACAGAGACCCCAGCCCATACACCAGGGTTCTTGGCTAGCTCTAGGTCACCACAATGGAGCTCCCAGCACTCGTGCTGAGCCCGGGCAGTGAAATTCAGCCAGAAGGGGCCCTCCTGCGGCCTCCCCTCGCCTGAGCCTGGCCCCAGGTCCGGCTGCTGTCGCCTCCCAGAGCCCCCCGGACCCTCCCCTAGGCCGAGCCGCCCTCCACGGGCTGCCCGCGGCTTCACGGCCTACCCTGGGCTCCTCCCCGGAGTCGGGGCTCTCTCCCCACGGCCCCACCACCCCTGGGCCACTGCCGGCAGGACCGAGCCCTGCCGGGCCGTGCAGTTCCTCACCGTAGGGCTGCCCGCCCAGCTCGTACTGCTGCATGCGGTAGACCGTGAACTCGTGCGCCGCCTCGGCGGCGGGCGGCGGCCCCAGGAGCAGGAGCACGGCGGGCACGAAGAGCAGGACGCTGAGCGGGAGGCACGAGGCCTTGAGCACCGACTCCAGCACCTCGCTCGCCTCCTCCAGCATCGCCGCGGCCCCGGCCCGCACTGCGGCCTACTCGGCACGCACGGCGCGCCCCCGCGCGGGATGCCGGGAGCTGTAGTTCGCGCGACGCCGCGAAGGGCGCTGGGAGTTGTAGTCGCGGCAGCCCGTGCGGATCGCTGCACTGCCCCGCTTTGGCCTGCAGGGGGCGCCATCCCCCCGGCCTGGCGCTCCCGCGCGCCCCCCAGCGGATGGGATGGGATGGGATGGNGCTCCCACTGCCCCCTGAGCAGGATGATCCCCCTGTCCCAAGAACAGGAGGGCAGCTCCAGCTGTCCTGGGACTACAAAAACATCTCCTGGGCAATACCTGGCCTCTGCAGAAAAAAAAGGTCAAAGTAAATGCGTCTTTCTGAAATTGCTCTATTTATTGGAAAACAAATGGGCTGCACACTCAGGTCCTGCAGAGGGGCTGGACCAGCAGGCTTTACTTCAGTCCCCAGTGCTTCAGTGGCCTTCTGGCACAGTGAGAGGATGCATTTGGGTGCTGCTCTGATTATTTCCTACACTAGGGAACAGAAGACCAGCGATCTGAAGCACAGGCTGGCCGTGTCTTCAGGCTCAGGATGGCACCAGGCTCCCCAGTCTCTCTGGGCACCTTCTTTCTGCCCGTGCTAGTGCCAGCTCTGTCACTGCAGCTCTGAGCACTGTCACAGCATTGGCCCTGGCTCAGTGCCCAGCCTCTCTGCCCTGGGGAGGGCCAGGGCTGTGGCTGCAGCCACATCCTTGGGCTGGGCTGTGCTTCTCCCCAGGTGGGCGCAGAGGCCTGGGTACTGCTCCAAAGGTGCACAGTTGCACTTGCAAACCTTGTTTTCCTTGACTCCCTGGCCAGACATCAAGCCTGCATTGCTCTCCAGCAGCCGTGTCCATCACAGAGTTCCAGAAGGTCGCAAACTGCAGAAGACTCAAGTGTCACCTCCAGCCCTGCATGACAAGCAGCATGATCTGAGGGGTCGGGAGGGCCACCTGGCCCTGGCCTCCTGGCTGGGAATACCCACCCCATTTGCCACTGTGCCCTGGGGCAAAACACCCTCAGGTGAGCAGGTACAACACCTCTGCACACCCAGAGCACACACACATAACCTGAGCACTGTAGCTGTCTCAGCAGAGGGAGCATCAATCCCAAAATGTGCCTCTATCTTCCACCCCCAGCCTAGGAGCAATTCCTGTCCCTGTGCTGCACCCACGCTGAGGCCACGTCCCAGTTCACAACTGGTCAGCCTTAGCTGCTACAGTTCTGCCAGGGCCAGGATGACGTGCCAGGGGCTGTCTGGCATCCCTTGCTCTCCCCTCACAGGCTGGGGAGATTGCTCATCATGCTGGAGTTGCTGGAGAGAGGTGCCCTGGGCCGAGCCTTCCACGCCACGGAGCTGCGGAAGCTCTCCCGGCAGCGCAAGGAGCTCTCCGTGGACGAGCCAGAATTGATGTCTGAGATGGCTGGGAAGCTGCCGGGCTCGCAGAGCCCGACCCTGACACAGCAGCAGCACAGCAGGCTCCCCACGGCACGGCGAACCTCCACACTCCTCAGGGAATAAATGATGGGATTGACTCCCGAGTTGAGCAGGGCCAGAGCCAGGGTCCAGTCCAGGCTGTGCAGGTGGGTGCAGGCCCCGGGCTCACAGAAGACATCGAAGAGCAGCAGGACAAAGAGGGGACTCCAGCAGAGGATGAAGGCCCCCAGGATTATCAGCACGGTCTTCAGCAAGCGCAGGGACCGCTTGTGGCCGTGCCGAGAGCTGCTTTGCTTGGAGCTGGCCTGCACCAGGTGGAAGATGGAGATGTAGAGGCCGACGATGCCCAGGAGGATGATGCTGAACATGACCACGGAGAAAAGGATGTAGTTCTTGGAGTAGAGAGGCAGGAGCACCGAGCAGGCTTGGAAGTCACAGAGGCAGTTCCAGCCCAGCAGCGGGAGCAGCCCGACCACGAAGGCCAGCAGCCAGCAGGACACGATGAGGCCCCGCAGGCGCAGGGTCTTGCTGGCTTCGTTCTCGGCGATCGGCCTCACCATGGTGCTGTAGCGCTCGATGGCCGTCACCAGCAGGCTGAAGGTGGAGGCAGCCAAGGCAACGAAGAGGATGCCCTCCCGCAGGAACCAGAGCTGAGGGGAGAGCTGGAAGGTCTTCCTGCCCGACAGGCAGAGGTTGGAGAGGTAGGCGATCCCTGCCAGCAGGTCGCTGACGGTGATGCTGGCGATGCAGGAGTAGACCCAGCGCCGGGCCCGCAGGTGGCACAGCATGGCCAGCAGCACCAGCAGGTTCTCCAGGATGATGACGCCACTGACGATGGCAAAGACGGTGCGGACCAGCCCCATGCCCTCGTCCCCGGAGTGCCGGTGGGTGAGCTTGCCTGAGAAGTTGTAGTGCTGCAGGATGATGTTCACGTTCCTCATGGCAGCCAGCTGCAGGCAGGAGGCTTTCGTGCCCAGCAGGTCGAGTCGGAGCTCGGTGTGTTGAGCAGAGTCCAGTGGAAGGAGGAGGGAGCGATTCACCAGGCGGCTCAGCACTGGAGCATCCATCTTCTGAGCCTGGGTCAGCAGGCAAGGGATGCTCGATGGAGGAAGGGGTCAGGTGGAGCTTGGGCAGAGCAGATCCTCTGTTTGAGGGCTGGAGTAGCTGCGAGACTCTGAACCCAAAGCCCTGCTCAGCGTGGAGGTGAGAGTTAGAGCCCTCTCTGCCAGCCCTGCAGCACTGAAAGAGCAAGGGGAGAGGAGGGTGAGGTGTTTTGTAAGTCCACCCATGAGCATGGGCTTCCTGTTGTTTTTATAAAGTTTCCTGTTGTGACTGAGAGTATTGACATCTCTAACAGCTGTCATCATTTCTTGGTAAGGGTCTGGTTATTCTCAGCTTTGCTGTGGTTGTGAAGGTGTGACATGGTGCCACGGCCCTCTTTGGGCTGTCAGATGGGGTAACACCTTGATGGGTGGAGTCTGCAGGGCTGAAAAGATCCAAGTGCTGGTAAGAGCACCCAGACAGCCTGAGACACAAAGTGCTTTGCCTGCTGTGGTGCTCAATTAACCCCTGAGCCACTGCCTCTTCCTCAACTGCCCCATGCATCACCCATGCTCAGGTACATCCCTCTTTCTTCTTCAGGAGGAAGGTCTACGCGGTCACTCCTCAGGGCCCAGCTCCTGCCACTCTCTCAGAACACATTCAGACACATCCATCCATGTCCTGCAGAGTCTGTGCAGCACTCCAGGCACCTGTGTGGCTGCAGTTGAGCCTAAGCCCCATCCACTTCCAAAGGAAAGCAGCTGGTCCATGCTAAGCCCATGCCCTGGCACTGCACCTACACTTCAACTCACCAAGCATCTGCTAGAGATGCGTCAGGATCTTCCCTCTGTCTGTCTTCCCACAGGCAGGGAAGGAGGTGAAAAGCTGCTGCTTCTCACCTTTGCGGGAGGCACAAGATGCTGCGCTGAGACCAGAACCAAGGAATGAGAACATGGCTGCAATGTTAATTTCCATCATTGGCCTAATTGCCTGTGTCTGCAAAACTCGACTGGAGAGCCTTGCAAGGTGCTATTCCCAACTGTGGCTGGGAATTTGCCCTGGGACTCACCTGTCGTGGCTGGCCCGAGGGAGGTGCAGCAGTGCTCTCCAGCTCTGTCTGAGGCCCAGCACAGAGCAGGTGGAGGGGACAGCTCCTTGTGCAAATTAAGTGAGGCTTCTACCTACCAAAGTGGAAAAAGGGAAGTTGCAACATCAACCACATTTCTCTGCAGGGTGGACCCCACCCAAATCGGCTGCCGAGTGTCAGAGATAAAAGAAAAGCAGAGCACCTTTTAACTCAGGATCACAGCAGAAGCTGTGCCCTGCTGAACCTGTGTTCTCACTCCAGGCCGGCAGGAAGTCACGAAGATGTCCCTGGGCTGAGAGCAAAGAGCAGTGAGTTCTTCCATCAGCAGGGAGCTGTCCAGGGAGCCCATCCACTGCTGGATGAGTGGATTGATCCCAGCCTGGATGGCAGCACAGACAAGTGGAAAATCCAAGGGAGGCTCCTGCTGCAGAAAGTCACATGCAAGCAAGAGTGGTTCTCATGAAAAGCTGAGGGCTCCATCCTCCATCTTCACACTTTCAGCTGGGGTTTTGGCCTTTTCTATCAGCAGCATGGAACGAAACTCAGGCTGATAAAGTCAGCAGATGACCCTGAGATTGAAGGAGCGGAAATCAGCAGGAAGGCTGGGCCATGAGTGCTCAGAGGGGAGCAGGGCTGCACGTTCGGCACGAAGAGCTCACTCCCAAATGCTCTGGGCTGATGCCCACAAGTCACTGGAACCCAAAGGGTCAGTGAGGTCCTGGCACATCACCCCTGCTTTGCTCTCGCTTCAGGATGAGCCTCCAGCTAATGTGCCTGCTAAGGAGAGAACTGGTGGAGTGCCCCTGAAAGATCAGGGGATGGAGAAACTTGCTTTGTCTCAGGGGCGCTAAGTAGCTTCTCGAAGAGCTAGCAATGCTTGAGGAGTCTCAGAGATTCCTGACAGGAGTGAGATCTGTGGAGAGCATGGGACTGGTAGCAGACAAATGATGCTGAGAGGGCTCAAGGCAGATGAGCTGCTGGGAGAGCTTGACCCACTCACCTCTGGACCAGCAAAACACTGAAGGATCTTCCTAATGCCCCCTCCACAAATGTGTCCAAGGCATGGAGCCCCCAGCTCGTGAATGGAGGTCTCCTTGCCTGAGCCCCCACACGAGGGAGAGTTCCTGTTCTTCCTTGTCCCCATTGCTCTCTGCACAGTCACGGACTGTGCTGTATCTTGGCGCTTCTCCTTTGCTGCCATCTCACTTCAGATGTTCTTCCCATGAAGTGAAGTGGGGCAGGGGAGGGACATCCCCTCCCGCAACATTTTTCATCTCTTCAGATCAAAGCCACAATCTGCCTGAAACTGCCTGATGGCTCTTGCTGGGTGCTGGGCTTGGAAGGGCCAGGGGAGGCACGGGGGGCACCTGAATCACCATGGACCTGCTCCAGTTCCATGGCTAAAGCTGGTGTTGATGGATGCTGAGATGAGGCACCTCAGCAGAGAAGCTCTGGAATCCTCCAGAGGTCAACAGGAAAGCCAAAATACCTCATCCCCAGAGTGAGAAGCTTGCCTGCAGTCCAAGAGACACCAGAGAGGAACAGAAGAGCAGCAGCTTGGAGCTCAGCTCCCTGTGCCCATGGCCAGTGGCCTGCCCAGTCCCTCCTGCCCTGGGGCTGCTGCTCCCAGGAGGATGTCCAGCCACAGATTGTTGGGGGCCACAAGCAGCTGCAGAGGAAAGGCAGCAAGTTACAAACACAAGATATAATATCGATGATTCGTGTTGAGGTTTTCCTGCTGTGCTGCTGCACAGCCCTGATTAAAGCTCATATTTTCAGACATTATGATTTAAAAAAACAAAACGTGAGTGAAGCTCTGTGGAGAGCTCTGTGTCAGGCAGCCCCCAGGCTGGCTCATGGACATCAGGCCTCCCCATGTCTGTCCCACATCCCTCCCTCCCCACCCACCCATCCTGTCCCCTCTGCGTGGCCCCAGCATAACCCAAGGCATCCACTTGCCCACAGGTGTTTTTCTGCTCCAGGAAGGGTGGAGCAGGGGTGGTTTAAAAATGACTGATCACTCCTGGCAGTTGGGTGGTTGCGCTTCCTCACTTCGGTCTCTTCTGCTGCAGAGCAGCACTTCTCACATCCCAGTCCCCAAGCTTGCAGGATGCTTCTGGCCCCAGAGGAACCAAGAAAAACCAGCAAGGCCCCTCTGACCTGGGCTGACACCAAACCCTGCAGGTCTGACTCTTCACAGTGCTCAAAAATTGCCCCAGGCACAGTTGTTGTTCCTGGGTGCCCATTCATTGGAACTGGGTGGTGATGATGGATCTCTGCAGGAAAAGAAGCTCTGCAGTGCATCTTTTGATTTGAAGTTAAACAAGAATATGAAAGAGAAAGTTTCAGGATTGTCTCTTCTAGACCACATTCATGACCTTAAATGGCAAAGCTTTTTGGCTTTTTTTTTTCTTCAAGTGGCTTTTATTTAGAACCTCGCATTTCCTCAAGGCAAAAACATTAAACAGAAACTGGTAGAAATGTTATATCACACCTCAAAACCACCACAGGATACCTCTCTCTTGCTGTCAGCACCCCCGGGGCTCTGTGGCTATGATGTACCAGGCTCTCTCTCTGCTCTGGCCTTTCTGTCATCCTGTGCTATCGCCCATCAATCACAGGCACGTGGGCACTGAGCAGGCCAGGCCAGCAATGCCCTGATTAGCACAATCAGCTCCTTGCACATGGTTTCCTGGCTGCTTGGCACAGCTGCCTCCAGGCTATAAAACCAGCCTCCGGCCACAGGGAAACTCAAGGCTTCCACACATCTGGGGAGGAGTGTCCAGCCATGGCAGAGATGCGCCAGGCCCCACTGCCAGCCCTGCTGCTCCTGCTCTGCTGCCCATGGGCCAGTGCCAGTAAGTCAGGGCCTTGTCGGGAGTGGGGTGGCTCTTTTGGGCTCCCATCTCAGCAGCCCCTGGCTCATCCTGTGCTGGGGTGTCTTGCAGGTGCTCTGCGGGGTCAGATCGTGGGTGGCCACGAGGCGAAGCCCCACTCCCACCCATACATGGCGTATCTGAAGATAGCAGGGCTAGGGGGCTGTGGGGGCTTCCTGGTGGCCCCTGACTGGGTGATGTCAGCTGCACACTGCATGGGGTGAGTACCTGATACAGGGCTTTATCCCATTTTTTCTCCCCTAGTCCATGAGCTCCTTCGCTGGAGCAATTTTGGAGCAGGTTCCTCCTGTGCTGGGCAGCTCACTCCACCCGTCTGCCAAAATGAGGGAGGGGGGTGACACCCAGCCTGACTCCCTTTTCTCCCCTCTGCTGCCATGGCCAGGAATATCACAGTCATCCTGGGGGCTCACAACATCCACGAACCTGAAAAAACCCAGCAGGTGCGGGGAGTCCTCAAGTACTACGAGCACCCCGAATACGACCCCAGCACGATGTACAATGACATCATGCTGCTCCAGGCAAGGAGTTCTGGAGGGCCAGAGGGTGGGCTGGGGTTGTGGGGCTGGCAGGGACCGGGCAAGGCTGTCAGCTCCTTCTGCCCAAAGTGCTGGAGGCTGGCAGGGCTGGGAGGGGCCTGGGAAGGATCCACAGGCAGGGTTTGGAGCCTCATGTGGCTTTCACAGCAGCTCCCCAGAGCTTGCAGTGCCTGCTAGATCCCCCGTGCCTCTGCACAGAAAATGTCCTGCTCACAGCCTTCTCCAAACTCTCTCCCGCAGCTAACCTCAAAGGCCACTCTCAATGACTACGTCCAGACGATCCCACTGCCCAAAACCAGCAGCGACCTCCCCACGGGCACCAAGTGCATGATCGCTGGCTGGGGTCTGATCGATGAGGACAGGGCCACCAACAAGCTCTTTGAGACCAAAGTCTCCATCTACAGCCGCAGGAAATGCATCCTCTTCTACCCACACCTCGACTCTGGCATGGTCTGTGCCGGCAGCTTCCACCAGCTGAAGGATTCCAGCCAGGTACGGGGAGGGCACACGGGGCTCTCTGTGAGCAGGAGCTGCTGCTGGCACGGGCACAGCCAGGTGCCAGGGCAGGTGCCAGGCGTTTGATCACAGTTCCCACACGGACTGGCTCTCTGGATGCCCTGACAGCCCCCACAGTCCCTGCACAGCAGCAGGGGTAGAGCTCCAGCTCAGCGGCTTGGGGCAGCCCCTCCTGCCAGGTGGGATGTGGGGCAGGAACGGAGCCACAGGGCAGGGAGGGATCAGGGAGAAACCTATTCCCACAGGGAAGAGGCCTCTAAAATCAGTCTCATCTACCCCCAGGGAGATTCCGGTGGGCCCCTGGTATGCAATAAAGTGGCACAAGGCATTGTTTCCTTTGGCTACGACTCCCCACCCGGGGTCTACACCCGCATCTCCAACTACCTGCACTGGATCAAAAAAGTCATGAAGAAGTAGCAGCAGTGGCAGGACTTGCTCCAGCTCTGGTGCGGCTCTGGAGACTGCAACGGCTTCCTTCCTGCCCCTGCTGAAGGCTCAGCTCCCTTCTCTCTCCCTGGGAACCGAAGTGACTCAATCAGTGCACTCGAGAGTCCCCTTTGCTCTGTTCTGAGGCTGCTGCCCATCCCATTCCCTGCCTGTCTCAGGACTGTGCTAAATCACCCTGGCAGAAGCAATGATAGCCCCAGATGGCACAAAAAGAGGTTGTGCCACAACAGACCCCACTTCCTTCAGAGATAACCCCTTTCCTGCTTGAACCTTGCTGCACTTAAAGCACCCTCAGTAAACTCAAAGCTACATCTCCCAGCGTGTGTCGTCTTTCTTGTGGCCTCGCCGCAGAGTGCAGGAGGGAGGGTCTGGCTGCTGCACGTGAGAGGCTGCTGGGGCAGCAGCAATCACAGCTCTGCACCCTGAATCACTGGTAGGCTCTGAAACGAGAGGTGTGGCTGCCCTTCCTGGGGCCGTGGGGATGATCAGTGTGCCGCGAGGAGAAAAACTGCCCAGCTGGAAATGTTCTGGGAAAAGTGATGGGCCCACACTCCATTCGCCAACTTCACGTTGCCACCTTCCTGGGAGCACAGGCAGCAAGGACTTGGGTGCATCAGCAGTGACCAGGGCTCCAAAGCTGTCGTTCTCTGCGGTGTAAGGGCTGCTCCCTCTGCACAGCCCTCATGCCTGCGAGCTGTTGCACCCTAGGACACAGTGCAGCGCAGACAGCAAGGTCACAAGGCACACCAGCCTTATCTTCCCAGGTGTTTTAGCTGCAAGAGGCTTCACTGGGTGGAGGGAGATGGACTTTTTGCGGACTGTGCCCTCGGGCGTAGGCAGGTGGCTTTTACGAGCCAGGGACAGGGCTTTAGGATCCCAGGGAGGAGGCACGCCCAGAGTCCCAGCTCCTACACACCCATGGCTTCCAGGCTTTGCCAGTTGCTAGCAACCACAGTCCTTCATCCCCCATTTCTGCACCATGTCCTGGGCAGAGACATCGAAAGGATTGAACCGAAAGGCTTCATAAAGGACCTGGGTTCACAAAAGTGCCTGACCCCAAGCCACTTCCTCCTTTCCTCTCCTGATAACTACAGGGGGAGAGCCCAACTGGGTCCCTGGAGGAGGCAAGGACGAGTCCTAGCTTGGGGCTGGCTGCTGTGAAGCTGCTTGGCACATCCTTGTCCCCCTGCTCAGAGGCTGTTCTAGTGGTAGCCCAAACCTCTCCCCTCAGCTGGGCAATGCCCAAAGACAAATTCTCCCCACAAAGGATGCTTGAGTGCCATTTTCAGACAGCTCCTGCATTGGAGTCTAAGCCTCCTTCCATGGCCAGGCTGCCCTCTGAGCCCTCATCTCCTTCGTTCCAGCTCGTTCCTGGCGGCATCTCTTGTGTATGGAGAGAGCCAGAGTTCCTGGGAGGAGATGATGGGGGACAGAGATGATGCACTGGAAAATGAGTGAGCGGAGAAGTCGCTGGCAGGAGATGACGGATGTCCGTGATGTCAGGAGGAAACGGAGTCGGTTTGCGACGGGAAAAACCAGTGGGGAATTTTAAACCTACGAAAACTCTCTGCAGTCCAAGGGAAGGGGGTGCTTGCCTTGCTCTCATGGCCTTTCCCAGTCCCTCACTGGTCACCTCCATCAGAGGGAGGAGGTTTCCACAGCCCATCCTGGATTTCTGCTCGTAAATCCTCCATGTCCTTGCCTGGGATGAAGGCAAACTGCGTCACCTCTTCCTTCAGCACCCAGGCTGCCTTGGGGAAACTGAGAAGGGTCCATGTTTGGGCTTCTGCTCACAGCTGCTATCAGCTCGGAAATCTGCAAGTGAACAGGCTGCAGCTGCTTATCTGTGCATTATGAATCTTTGTCACGTCAGGGTTTTCCTCGAAGCTCCAGCTGCTGCAGGCTTTGCACGAGAATGGCAACTTGTAGCTTAAAAATGGGGTTTGCCCAGTGGCACTGGAGACAGAGAGGAAAACAGATTTACCGGCAGCAAGGGCAGCAAGAAAGCGTCGGCCCCATTTCGTCACAGACGAACTGCGAATGTTCAAAGTTTACTCTTACTGTAAAATCCCGGAATAGTTAGGGTTGGAAGGGCTCTGAGATCATCTCGTTCCAACCCCTGCCATGAGCAGGGACACCTTCCACTGTGCCAGGCTGCTCCAAGCCCCAAGGTCCAGCCTGGCCTTGGGCACTGCCAGGGATCCAGGGGCAGCCACAGCTGCTCTGGGCACCCTGTGCCAGGGCCTGCCCACCCTCACAGGGAAGGATTTCTTCCCAATATCGTCAATGCCATGTTATAAACACATTCACAGCCATTTTGCTCCATTAGCCAAGAATGCAGCTGCTGAAGGAGAGCAGGAGGGCCCTGCCACTGCAGGGTCTTTGGAACTGATGCATCAGGTGAAAGAAATCTTGTTCATGTAGGGCTCGTGATAAAAATCAAGAGGGTTTGCAAGTGCTCAACAAAAAATAGAAGCTGCAGGGGAAGACCGCACTGGAAGTCAAAGAGGTGAGGATGGGTGCGTTGCCCACAGCTTCCAGCACAAAGGAAGTGTTCTAAAATTGGCTCTGGGTTTAGAAGGACGTCAGATCCCTCAGATCAGACCCATGATGAAGGTGGGTTGATGCTCAAGGCCAAGACTGACTGAATTCCCCTCTCACATTGCTGAGACATGCAACTTGTGGGGAGATTCTTCAGATGAGTCTGACTTCTGTGGTTTCCTGGAGTCTGGTCTCAGGCTATAAAACCTTGCTGGGAGTAGGAAGAGACCCCAGATGCAGCCCCACCTCCAAGGGATCCGCTGAAGCCCAGAAGGCCGTGATGGAGCACCTGCAGACGCTCCTGCTCCCCCTCCTGCTGGTGACGTGTCCCCCAGTCAGCACCAGTAAGTAGAGCGGGCTGGAGACGAGGAGAGGGTTGGGGAAGGATGAACCTCAGCCCTGTGCTCTCCGATCTGAACCTCTCTGTCCCATCCATTGCAGATTACCCCTGGAGCTGGAGGGAGGGAGGAGGAGAAGCCAAGGCACCCTCCAGAGCTCACCCCACGCCCTACGTGGCCTATCTGCAGGGGAAGGACAACCACTCCTGCGGAGGCTTCCTCGTGGCCCCCGGCTGGGTGATGACGGCAGCTCAGTGCCTCATGTAAGTCTTTGCTGTGTCCACACAGCACCTGCAGCCGGGTGTCTGCTCCACCACGGCCTGGGACATGTCTCCTGCACGGAGATCTCAGAGCTGGAGTCCCTGCAGCCATGACCAGGCTCTGTCCCTGGCAGGCAGCACAGGGCAGGGCACGGCTGGGGGACAGCACCGAGCCCCACCTCCCTCCCCAGCTCCACTCCGATATTTACCTTGAGTTTTTTCCCCTGTCCAAGACTCATTTTATTTTTCCCAGATGTCAACCATGAGAGATCAGGGTGGTTTCTACCCTTGCTGGCGCTGACCTGCTGTCAGGCTTTGCCCTTTCTGCCACCAACTTGTTCGTTAGCAGAATTATTTCCTGTGAGCTCGGGAGGGACTCCTGAGCGTATCCAAGGTCCTTTCCAATTTTCCTGAGGCAGCACCTCCTGCAGGTGACGTAGAGAGCAGAGAAGGGTCCTGATTTAGAAATCCCTGGACTTCCATGGGCCTGTGAAGCCCAAAACAAGAGAGCAGCAGCACTGGACCAAATGTGCCCAGCTTGAGGTCTGGAGATAAAGGAGCCCTCGCAGAGCTCTGGTCTGTCAGATGGGAGCTTGCTCTGCCTCTTGGCTGGGCAGGTTCACTGGCAGAGCTCCTTGCTCCCACCATTCTTCTTAAAAAGTGCATATATTATATATTTTGTGTCTAGGGAATATATATACACTATATCTGTGTAACTGGGCTCTCCTGGCCATGCCCCTGGGAGATGAGCCTCAGTGTTCTCAGGCAAGACAGGGACAAGCTGATGACATCCACTGTGCTTGATTTCACCAGCCACAAACCTCTGACTGTCATCCTGGGAGCCCACACACTCCAAAGGAGAGAGGAAAGCTGGCAAACCTTCGGGGTCAAGGAGTATCACTGCCACCCAGATTTTACAAGTCCTAAGAAGGGAAATGACATCCTGCTGCTGAAGGTAACCTGGCTGGAGCACCTGCACGGCCTTGACAAGCTGGCCTGCAACCCTGGAGCATAAGGGGACAGTGCATGTACAGGCCAGGCACTCATCTCTGTGTTTTCTGCCCCCTTGCCCAGTTGAATGGCAATGCCACCAGCAACAGCCACGTCAGGCCCATTTCCTTCGAGAAATCCAAAGTTCGTGGTGGGGCCGAGTGCAGCATGGCCAGCTGGGGCTACAGGACAGCAGCTGTCACCTTGCGTGAGGCCACTGTCACCATCATCAAACCAAGGGACTGCCTCAGCCACTACCCAGGGCTCGCTGACAACTTGATTTGTGGCCGCAGCAAATCCGCTGGGGTACCTGAAAAGGTCAGTGTCTGATTAGGGGGGAGGAGGAGGAGGCTGCGGGGGAGGTTTTAGCCAGGGGCAAAGCACAAGGGACAAGAGGATCCTTGCCTTGCCGTGGCAGAGGACCTGGGAGTCTGCAGCAGCTCAAGAGGACAACAGCTTGGCCAGAGGGGTTCACCTCGAATCTCATTGTTGGTCTGAGTGTGGTTTGGATCTGAAGCCAGCAGAAGGGCAGAAAGGAAGCTTCAGTGTTCCCCCAGCTGGGTCCCAAACAAAGCTGTTACCAGTCCCTTGTGGAGCCAGAGTCATCCCCACCCACTGCGAGCCCAGGCTCCTGCCAGGGAAATTTTGTCCTGATGTTTGCAGCCTCCCTGTCCTCTGCAATGGCATTCCTTCCCTGCGGTCCCCAGCACAGCCCAGCACTGACCCCTCTCCTCCTGCTTTTCACAGGGCAATGCTGGGGATCCACTGGTCTGCAACAACAAAGCCTACGGCATCTTCTCCTACAGACACAACAACTGGCCTGGGTTCTACACTCACATCGCTCCTTACCTTCCCTGGCTCAACAGTGTCATGAAATCAGTGTGACCCTGCTCCCCCTGCAGCTGCTGCCCTGGAGAACTCACCCTCCAGAGCCCCGTCCTCACCAGCTTTCTTTTCCTTTCTCCCTGGGAAACATCTTCCACTGGTCCTCATGGATGTGGCCAGGACCTCTCCGTGGCCAAGCCGAACTCTGTCCGTGGTGGGGCTGGCACAGAGATTGTGCCTTGACCAAATTTATCCCCTATGCAAACTGGGGAGTGCCTGCACTCCTTCAGTGCTGCCCTGATTCAGCCCTTTGTGGCTACAGCTCCAGAGGGGAAGCAGCAGGACAGCCCCGAGAGAGGTGCCAGTAGCTGTGGAGATGTCTGTAACCCCCAGGGGAAGGCTGCACAACGAGATCAGAGGGATCCCAAGAGCAGCTTCCTCCCTGTCTGTCATTTGTGACACCAGATGTCTGCGTGTCTTTTGCCCAAGCTCCAAGGAGGACACTGCCAGTTCCTGCTCCACTGCTGCTGTCCCCTACCTCTGAAACCTGCTGCCTCCTTTCTCCCCTCTTCTGTAGCTCCAGTGTTCTAAGAACACATAAAACCAATAAATCTCATCTGCATTTGAAAGCCTTTTTCCTGCTGCGATTTGGATCTCTCTGGCTCCAGTCCTGAACAGCTTGGGAGAAAGTCACAGCTCAGACAGCTGAATCCCAAGCTGGAGGTTTCTACCCCAACCAATGGACTCCATTTTCTGTCCCATCTAAACCTCCAGAATAGATGTCCAGTCTGGATTTCAGAGCAGAAACTCTCCTCCCTCCCTCCAGGCACCTCCAAGCTGGTATTTTGGGGGATTTCCTCCCTGCATCACACCCTCTCCCCCACGGGGCCCTCTCAATTTTACCCCATGCCACCTCTGGCTGCCTTTCCACACAAAACCAGCATCTTCCCCCCAGTGCACCTCTGTCACACACAGGTGTTCTTTGAGGCACACTGAGTCATCTTTTTAGTGAAGCTAGCAGCAAAGAGAAGAACCCCACAGTCCCACCATGGCCTCTCATCCAGCAAGTATTTTATTCCTACGTGTCATGGTTTAAGACAAGAAAACAAACCCCTGCCTCTTCTACAACAGAGCTTAAAAATATTGCAACCTGAGGGAATTAATCTGGAGATTTGGCAAGAGACCCAGCAAGAGGAATACAAACACTTCCGTCAGATGTTTAGGATTTCATTGACAAAAACACACTTCTGGGGAGTGTTTGCCTTTCCTTGTGCTCACCTCTGCCCAAAGGTGACTTGTCAGAGGCCATTCCAACATCTGTGGCAGCACTGGATATGAAACACAAGGCCAGAGATGTGAAGACTCCAAATATTTTCCAAACCTTATAATTCAAAATGCCTAAAAGTCCCCAGGTCACTCACCTGACTTAGAAAAGCTGCAGCTGAGCAGAATTATCAGTGGTTTTTCTGTGGGTGATGTTGCACGAGGAAAGCACCTCTAGCACGTTTCTGCTGAGTTTTCCATGCCCAGAGTGCCCTCTTTGGGTTGGCAACAGGGTGTGTTCTTCAAGGTTCTGTCTCTAAACAACTTCTGAATGAATCCAAAAAACCTTGCCTCTTGCAGTTTGGAAGCAAATTCGTGGCTGAGCCCAGGAAAGGCACCTCTTTAACCCGAGGTTCTTTACATCATTTAACCTGCTCTGAACCAAGGCTTGCAAAGCTGACATTGAGCAGAGATTTCTTTTCTATTGAGGCTGCCAAATCCTTCCCAGAAGAATTTCCCAGTTCTCATCCTGCATCTCCTGTGCAAAGAGTCTGTCACCTTTTGGAGAGCTGAGGATGGAAGGCCTGAGACACTGGGAGGGCGGATGGGAACCAGCAGAGCAGGAGAGACCTGTCTTTGGGGAGCTCCATAAAAACACCATTTATTTCCATGGCCAGGAGCTACAGATACTCAGCTGAGACGAAGGGAGGAGCAGCTCTAGGAGCAGCCCACAGGAGTGGCCAGGGACAAATGACAGCACCTGGCCAAGGCTGCAGAACAGCCCTGGGCAGCAGCTGAGGTCCCTGATGAGCCACATCCTCACCCAGCTCGGTGGCTGGGGTTACCCAGAAGCTCCACACAGCCCAAGTGTGGAGTTTTTGTCCCACAGTCCAGCAAGGGAGCCACAAAAACTCTTCAAAAGCCGCGAGTTCTTCACCCACGGTGGTGGAGATGTTACAGAAATTGCTTGTGGAGGCTTAACTTCCTGATCAGGCTGCATGGCAGGAGATAAAGCAGTTGGAGGACAATTATACCAAACTGGTATCACTGGGAGAACCCACAGGAAACAGCTGGGGTTAGAACAAGCCCTCGCTGAGCCCGGGGCTCAAGAAGCTCTTGACAGAAACGTTGCAGCAACAGCAGCTGCCATTGTACAGATCAAACTGGTCCCGTGCTCCTGAGCTGCACATCAGCCTCAGAGTCCTGTGTGGGGTCAGGATAACACGGGGGAGAATCCTGAGGTGAGAGGAGGGAGGATTTATATTCCTGCTTCATAAATTCCACGAGGTTTTGCTCCTACACTGGACAGATACTTCACTCTCTTTCCCAAGAGGGCAAAGGGAATGCTCAAAGGAAAGAGCTTCCTCCTGCCAGGAGGATGATGGCTGTCGAAGGACAAGGCAAATCCCAAACTCTCTGTTCTTTGCCTTTTTCTTCCACATGGGATTTTTTTTTTTAATATGAAAAATATGAAAATTGATTCCCTTCACGTCTGGTCCACCCACGTGCACAACCTCAGGGACCTGCTTTGGTGTCAGCAGGGACAGTGTCCAGGTTTGAAGTGATTTGCAGCACTGCCACAACCCCAGCCCCCAGGCCAGCTCACCTTATCAGGACACTCCCCTGGCCTACAGCCCAGCTCTGGCAGCCCTCTTTTGCCGAGTCCCTCCCTGTGGAGCAGGCTGCAGGCCAAAGGAATTACCCAGGCGGCGGCAGGTGGCTTCCCGGCCCAGCCTCCCGTGTTCCAAAGGCCGCTCCTCGCGGGATGGGCGCGGGAGGATCAGAGGAGCCGAGGGCCTCCCGCCCCAGCTGCGGAGCTGGAGGTGAGGAGGAGCTCTCTGTCCTGCTGGGAACACTTTATCCAGCCCAGGCTGGAGTGCTCCTTGGGAAAGCAGCAACTGTGAGCTTGCTGCACGGGCTGTTCCCTCAGCCGCTGCTGCCAGCTGCCTCCTTCCCTGGGCTGCTCCAGCAGGGACCCAACCTCCTGCTCCTCCACGGCCACGCTCCAGGGACAGCCCCGCACACACCTGGAGGCTGAAAAAGGCCAAAGCAGGAGGCCCTCACGGCCAGCTGGAAATGCTGGGTGTTAAAGGCTTCACCTTTTTCCTTGAAGAGCCTCGACTTGCTGCTTTGCTTTATTTAAACAGAGCGTATTTGGTTCTTTGCAAAGAACAGCACAACACGTGACTCACACAGAGCTGAGGACATGGACAGGGAGCCCTGACGCTGCTGCCCAGCTGGTGAGAAGACAGAGCCACTGAGAAAAGCAACAAAAACTCACCCACAACTAGAAAACAGCAAAATTTTAAATCCTTGCCAGTGCTCTGGCCACCAGACCCCTGCTCCCTTCCTGGTGGGAGCCAACACAATGTTTCAGGCTGCCCAGGAGTGGCAGCTTCACCTGTGCTAAGTGACCTTGAAGGGAGCAGAACATCCTCAGCTGCAGCTTCCTGAAAACACAGGAAACCTTTACATAGAGGAAGTTGGCCATCTCTACCCACTCCCAGCTGATTTAATGCAACATTCCTGGAGAATGAGCCCAGAGAAAAGGAATTGAGCTCTATGAACTCCATCTCAGGAAATTGCTTTGTGGAAGTTTTCAGTCATCCATCCCTGGACTCCTTAAGGGATAATTTTAAGCCATGTTTCAGATTTCAGTCCATGTTTCTAACAGACAAGACTGGAAGCAGTTCTGGTCCCTGCTACTGGCAACAGATATCCTGCTTGGAATTGTGCCTGCAATGTGCTGACACTACAGCAAAAGGCAGCAACAAACACCAACTTCCCTCAGCAATCCTACTCCAAAATCCTGGAAAACTTCAAGATGCCACTATTGCATCCCTGCTCCTTAAATCCCCAATCAGACACTGCTCACACTTCAGAATTATTGGTACAGTGCATGATATATAATTATGGCATATTCTATTTACCAAAACATGCTTTGTTTCTATGCCTCAGAGTCCTGATTTTCTGAGGGGATGGCAGAGCTCAAAGTCCCACAGGGTACAGAACCTGCTGAGCCAACCAAGGAGGAGGAGGAGAGGAGGGGACAGGAGTGAAGAAACACACACACAACCACCACGGCTTTTAGGAACAAAATTTATTCCAATTTCAAACAGAGAGTTTATTTCAGGAGAAAGATATGAAAATCAATTTCCATCAGATATTTCTGTAATAAGCGTGTTGCCCAGCAGTCAGAGTGGGATCATTCCAAGAAACAATCACACTCCTGGACTGGAATGAGACAGTTTGGAGTCTGAATAGATCCTGACACTGGGCATCTTATTCAGAAACTCCTTTACCCTACCCTCTTCCCTCCCCGCCCCCCAACACGCACAACAATACATGCATTGCAAATGACAAGGTTTAAAAACAGCATTTTATATAGTATTCTTTTTAAATAGGATAATGTTTAAATTGTCTTAAATCAGGATCCTATAATATACAAGTATAACCAAATAATTTCCACCACATTGGCACTTGTAAAGAGTCTCTGGCACTACTAAAGAAGGGGCATTGGCACAAACCATACTCTTAAAAAACTGGGTGCTGCATAACACACTTTATCTCTGCTGGACTCTAACGACCTGGGCTCTGTACAGGACAATACAATGGTCAGCACACTCCGGAAGTACTTTTTTTTTTTTTTTTTTTTTTTTTTTAAAATTTTTTGTTTTTTTTTTTTTTTTTTTTTTTTTTAAACCAATAAAACACATGAAGAAAAACCATAGTTGAACGCAAGGCCAACATTGCTAGGAAGCAACAACAAGAGACCAAAGAATCCAACTCGAGGAGAAGGGGGAGGCAGGAAGGGCAGGAGCTGACACGCTGCAGCTGGAAGGGGCTTTTGCTCACCAGGTAGCCAATTCACATGGAATGGTGCAAGGAAAAGGGATGGTCCTCTGCTCACTGACTTCAAGTTTCAAACTACTTCAAAGTATGTTGGTTTCTTCAACAGAACAAAGATTAAAAGTGCACAAGGAGCAGATGTTAGCAAGGAGACCAACTCCTCAGACTCTAGATTCCCTACAGCAACCCAATTTTACCTCGCTTCTGAAAGCCACTCTCAACCTGCAGAGAATTCTGACAGGCATCGCTTTCAAAAAGGTTGATACAGGCAAATTCGGTTTTAAGGTTTGGCACTTTTGCTAGGGCAGGCATTTGCCAGCCAACAAAGACAGGAGCCAGTTCTGCAGGAACACTTCACTGGCCAAGCCAGAGGCACACAAGCAGCTGCTTACTAAGGAAAGCACGTGCTAACACTGGTATCTTCTCACACATGATACAGTCGCAGACAACTCCAGGTGACGTGTACAGGTCTGACCCATTCCCACCCCAACCCAGGAGGAGGTTTCAGGAACTCAACGAGAGCCACTGCACCATGCTCGGCCCTTCCCTCCCCGCCCCGAGCCAGTTCTCAGGCCAACAGCTACCCCAAGCAGGTGCCCAGTAAGGTACAGCACATTCCCTAAATCCTTGTGCCCACAGCCTCCCACAGTTGCCTGCCACGACGCAGAGTCACTCTGCAAGAGACAGATGCCAAGATCCCTCCTCCTGTGCCAGGGCAGCAGCTCTTAAAGAAAGGGGAAGGTACAAAACAAGACGAAAAAAGTTTCTGATTCAAGTGGAAGTACCACCATCATTCACCTTGGAAAAGAGAAACTTCTGGGAAGTTATTTTCCAAGAACCTGTGTATCTCAGTGCCAGGCTCATTGCTGGCAACAGCTGTAGTGTGAACCATTTACAAAAGGATCACAGAAGCGGAAGAGGCTGGTGCTGCCGTCTGCTTCAGAGGAACAGCACTTAGAATACATGAAGATGATTATAAATTCCTCTTTATAAGACAGTTTCTACAAACTGGATCATTTTGGCATAAAGGTGAAAAAAAAAAAAAGCAGTAAAATTGATGCAAAGCTGTCTGACACATGGGAATCCCTCTCATTCCTCCCAAGGGTTAAATGCAGTCCAGAGCATGGCTAGTCTAAAGAGATGCTATGTTTCCCTTGGCATCACCACTCAGACTGGCTCTTCAACTGTTGGTCCCGTGGCTACTGTTCCAACTTGAGCTCTCTAATCACTTGGAGCAGAGCTTGCTTTCCTCTGCAGTGCTCTGAGCATACAGAGGCTTCGCTCAGCTACTCTGGAAAACAAGAGGGACCTATCAATAGAATTATTCAAAATTATGGCCCTCCATAGTTTAGTGTTCTAGATCAAAGCATCTTAAGCATCTCAGACAGTTAGATTTACTCTTACAATGTTGTGCAAAACACTGATGTAGTGCTCTGTCTACAAAAGAGACAAAATATCAACAGCCCCCTTCAACAGTGCAGCTCGTTTAGTTTTTTTTTCTACTGGCAGCCTTCAAGGGGGCAATCTGGTTGATCCAGAGAATTTGGACCCAATGCTACTTGTTGGAATTGAAACAGAAGCATCAGTGATGGCTGACTGACACACGTCCAGACGTGGGTCACACCTCCTGCTTCCCACTCTCTCTCTCCCTGCCTTGCCAATGCACTTCTCTCCCAGGCTGGCAGCAGCCCTTCAGCACCTTGACTTGCCTCAGCTCCTGGAAAATAAAGCTCTCTAACATGCTAAGGCTTCATCTCCTCCAGCTCAGTGGAGACTCTGGTGGCATTTAGAACCCAGAACTACATCCACTCTGCCTTCCAGCAAGTGCTGCTACCTCTCCGGTCCTCTCCTGCTGCACCAAGCGCAGCCAGGGCAGGGCTCTCGGGATTCTGCAGCAGCCACTGCTAACACAATTATCACAGCACCCTGGAGCAAGGATGTGTGTGAGTCTTCCAAAGAGGATCCCACACTCCTCCAAATAGGAACACAGCAGCACGTGCCTCAGGGGAATGCATAAACAGGAGAGGCAGAAGTGCTGCTCCCTCCAAGAGCTATCCTCAGTCTTCCCAAGTAAGAATCCTACCAGAGTCTGTCACCCACCAGCTCTAGTCCTCTCTGAAACTCTGCAAGCTGGACGAGGCTGAGGAATTCTTACAAAGTCATTCACACACTGGCACAAAATGCAATAAAACAAGGCTTGATTCCTACTAGGCAGCAAGAAAAGACCTAGAGGATGGCACGAGACTAAGGTTGTCAATCCAGGCAAAGTCTAATGTTCAAATGCCACAATCACTCAGTGTGCTTTTGGTAACTGCTGCATAGAGAAGTTGCTCATTGATGTCAAACACTCTACCCAACAAAACAGTTCCTCTCTGCAAACTGAGCCCTGGGCGCACATGGGCACGCGCTTGTGGTGTGGGTGGGGTGTGTTTATGTGTGTGAAAAAAAGAAAGAAAAAAAAAAAAGAAATAAAAATGAAATAAAATAAAATAAAAAAAAGAACAATTACAGTCAGGCACTTCCCCAGGCTCAGCAGCTATTGCTCCAAGAGCTTCCATCGTTTGTAGTCCATGAACAAAATACAGCAACACGTAGCAAACTATGTATAGAACATCAATAATTTAAAAAAAAAAAAATCACAGTCTCCATACCTTTTATAATTGATAACAAAAAATTACTCAGAACATATAAAGAATGGAAAAGTGATGGCTTTTTTTTTTGTTTGTTTGTTTTGCCTTTTTCTTTTTTTTTTGCACAATAGTTGGAGAGCAATCGCTCCTCCCCAACATTTCATCACAGTGAACCATGGAGCGTGTCCTGGGGAAGGGAAGGGAAAGAAGGAGGGGAAGGAAGCAGGATTAGCAAGTTACACCAGAGGCACCCTATAGCACAAGGCAAAGGGACCAGTAGCATTCTGCACTCCCACAGTCCAGTGAATTCACAATCTCAGCTGGAAAGTGTTGGGGATTTTCCTTTTTTTCTACATATACCATGGGAATGAAAGGGGGAAAAAAAAAAAAAGTGGCTTAGCAACAAAGGAAAGATCAAGATGAGGCTGCCTTAGCTGCTTGGCAAAAATTAAGAAGTAAGCAAGGTGCTGAAGAAATGAGGCATATCCCCGTTAACTGTGACATAAAAGCAATTTGTTAAAAATATGAAATCAACTACTCTGTGGACAGAGACATGAGACTCCAGGATAACACTGAGCACTTGCCACTCCACAGATCAGACAATTTGCAATCATTACATCATCAAAAATTAAAACTTTTTTTTTTTCCTGTCATATTTAAAATTTCATTTTTGTCTTTTCTTCACAAAGAAGCCTCTCAAGGGGCAAGAGCAGAGCAGGTCAAACCAGGTTGTACTCCTTCAGGTTGAGCTGTAGGATGGTGTCCTTGACAGCTGCAAAGACGAAACGGATGTTTTCTGTGTCTGTGGCACATGTGAAATGGGAATAGATGATTTTATCACTGTCGGGATTTAAATCCACAAACATCTTGAGGATGAACTCGCGGGCTGCCTGTGCATCCCTCTGTGGGCCTGCAGCAAACAGAGACACCAGTGAATGGATTCGCTCCCATGCACCCCCCAGATCTATCCACTGAGCCATCAGCAATTTTTCCTATGGGTTACAGAGCTTTAAAGAAGAAATTAAGTTCATTTATGGGAAAAAAGTCCCAGGAGCTGAAGTGTCTTATGCTTTTGAGCCATCTAACCAAATCCCACATGGGCAGGGGGCACTTTGCAGACACTGATGGGTCAGTTCAGACCCTGCTTTGGAATCCAGACCTCAGAACAACCCTGGGTGGAAGCATCCACTGGGTAACAGTGGCAGATGCTGGACAGACACCACAAAATGCTCTCCCATGGAAATGGGGTGTAAATTTCTTCCTAATATACAGGTGGATCTTACAGGCTGAAGGACACAAGTGTGCATTTTGGAAACAAGGGTTATTGCCAGTTAAAAGTAGAGTCTGTCTGATCCAATTAGTCACCTTGCAGGAGCTATAAACTGGAATTTTGGCCAGTTTTTAATTCACATTGCTGACAGGTCTCCAGAAAACAGTCCCCTACTGCTATTTCTTTCACAGGACTGCTGTTACTGCATTTTCCATGGCAAATACCATCTCTTGAGAGGAAATCTGATGGGCAACCTCCCACTTACAGGCCATGCAGCATCCCTGAAGGAGCTACTTGTAGGAAAAAAATGAAAGTACATGACACCCCCTCAAGCTGGGATCTGTCTCCAGCTGCTAAGCTCCATTTGAAGTAGGCACTGTTTGGGCAGCAGCTCTTCAGCCATTCCCAGACTGCTAGGAAAATGTGATGTTCCCACCAGTGCCCCAAGCAGGAACTCCAGATGTGGGAGGACAACTAACCAAGAGCAATTTCATTGGTCCTTCAAAAGATGAAAGCTGTTTGCAAAATGGTACTTCTTCCTTTACCTGATATTTTTTAAGCATATAATTACAGAATTAATACACGAGAGCAAGGCATGAAGCCTGTTGTCCGATCTCATTCTCCACTGCTTTTATTTTATTTTCAGCCCTGTACAGATGTGTTACCCACCAGCTTTAAAACGCACTCAACTCAAGAGCCTGAAATAATATTTTGGCTAAGGAGTTTTGTTTCAGATGGGAAATTCTCTGTTTCACATAGATATTATTTTCCTACAACAGCAGATGGCACGCTAATAAGAATTTCAAGCTGCAGGAAGATTTTTTAGCACCATCATTTGAACAACTTGACCAATCAGTTTCTCAAAGCAAAAACTCAAGTCATCTCTTGACTAGAGGGTTTAAAGGTCCCCAATACCAGTAAATTGCCATGTCTATGAAAATGGTTATATGTACAAGTGAGATTAATTCCATTAATTAATACTTTGCAGTGCATATTGGAAGGGGGAGTTCTTCATCTAGAAGAGGCTCATTTTTTGTTCATCCTATCAGATTCCAGTTGTCTATGCATGATTAAGATATTTTTGTGATGTTTTCTTATTGCTGTAGGCATTCTTTCTCAAATTAATGTTTTCTCCACTTCTAGATCTGAGTTTTCTTTAAAAGACAAGATTTAACCAAATCACCTCCATCCCATAGAGTGTTCCCCCTTAAAAGCCACTCACCATCAAACTCTGGGAAATAGTCAACAAGGTGGGAATACAGGATCTTATCTTCCAACAAATCTTTCTTGTTGAGAAAGAGGATAACAGAAGAGTTTTGGAACCATGGGTAAGTTATAATGGTTCGAAAGAGAGCTTTACTCTCTTCCATCCGGTTCTGAAATCAGAAAAAGAAAGCTTTGTGTTTTCACAAAGGAGCACTAAAATGCCTTTCTGCTGCCTGCACATGCACTCAGATCTGTAGTAATTCAGCATCTCAAACATTATACACAAAATACTTTGGCCCCAGGTAGATTCTGGTTGAAGCTGGATCAGCAAATAGAAAGGAAATGCAAAATCTGAGGGACTGAAGTTTCATTTATTTGCCAAGCCATTCACATCAAAAGACTTAAAAGTCATTTTATGCTTTGACAGTTGTGTGAGAGGACTGGCCGATGATACTTCGTGAGCATATTTTGTCTACTAGAAAAAGAGTAACTATTGTTATCTAATAGCATGTTTTTAATCTATTAGCAAGTGCCAAAATTCAGATTTGCACCTTCAAAGAGTGTGGTCACCACCTCATAAGACAGCAAAGCCTGAAATAACCCAGTGCAGGAAGAGGAAGGGGTGATTTGGGAGAACTTGCACAGTGCCTTCCATGGCACAAGGGACTCTGCAACTTCAGATTATTTCATTTTTCACTTGAGGAGTCCAGATGATTTGAATGCCCTCTACTTTTTCCATCCTCAGGGACATCATGACCCGTCAAGGCTCATGTTCGCTTTGCAACAAGGACTGAAGGCCAAAACCAATAATAGTTGCTAATCCAACTTGGCACCAAGCACCTGGGTACCAGCCTTCAAGAAACTAGAAAGACATTCCTCCCTCCTCTCCTTTCTTCTTCCTCTCCTAAAAAACTAACAGGGAGTTCCCATTCTTTGGCTCACCTCATTATCCGATTCCACCAGAACTTGGTCATATTCACTAAGTGCTACTAAAAACATGATGGAAGTCACATTTTCAAAGCAATGGATCCACTTCCTTCGTTCTGATCTCTGACCTCCAACATCCACCATTCTAAGGAAGAGAAGTACATACAGTATCACAGAGGTAGCTGCAGTTCTCTGAATGCAAAGGACCAGCAAACAATGAGAATTAATTTGGTTCTTTACCATTCCTGTTAACCTGGCAGGGGGATGTGACAGTGTCTGCCTGCTAATGAAACCAGCAAGTTTACAAAATATCCTGGTACAGAAACACACAAACTGAAAGAATGGCCACAGGTGAGTGATGTCGAATTCATCCCCCACATATCAGCATTGCCATTTTTGTTGTATTCTGCTCTGGTTGGTTCAGCAGTAGCCCTGAGTCTGAAAAGACAAGCCCTTCAAAACTGTGCTCTGTCACATGAGCAAACTATTTCTATTTTGAATTAAAGCACCTGTTTGCCTCATAGCTTCTCCCCCACCCAAACCTTTCTTTAGTTGTTACACTTTTGTTGGAATGTGCTGTTTAACAGTCACACACTTCAGCCTCTCAGTTTCAAGTCCCACCTGTACAATACACTAAAATTACTCTGGCACTCACCTGAAGTGCCACACATGTGGTTCACCTTTGATAAAATCCTACACCTATTCCCTAGGTCAGCAAAACAACACAGAGAGAGGAGACTTTTGCACTTCTGTAACCAAATGGTATAAGAGAGGATGCAAGTTGCTTTACTCCTCTCCGGCAATGCCACACTGTGGTGGGGAAGGGCAGGGAGCACCCAACCACCAGAGAGCCAGGGAGAAACACAGAAATATTGCTGTGTTCAGCCTGGTCATGCCAGGCTCAGTTGCTGGCTTAAGCCAGCAAAGCCCATCTGTTGCTGCAGCAGCACAGGCAGCAAATTTTGGTGCCATCCTGGCAACAGTGCCATCCTGGCACCATCTCTCAAGGCAGGTGCTGGGTACAGGGAAGTATTTCTGCACAAAAAGTGTCAGCCCTTGGTGGCTTCAGCTCTCAACACTTCCCCCAGCTGCCTCACAAGCCACAGGTGCAGCCCGAGATGCCAGCAGTGCAGTCCTTCCCAGGCAGGACACCAAGATGGTTCCCTGGGTTTGAAGCGTCACTGATTCAAAAGCAGGTTCTGTTTTCTGACAGCCAAAACATCAGACCACCCCAATTAGAGGAGGAGCCACCAGCAGACAATTCCACAGCACACACATCCACTCAAAGCCTCTGGACACTCTAAAGCAACCCAGCAGTTATCCTTCCTGAAACCATCTCCCTGCTGTCTCAGTTCAGCTGTAACATGAAGACACCTCCAGTACCTGAAGATAATATTCTCTAGGTCAAAGGGGTACTCTATGATCCCGGTTGTAGGGACTCTAACCCGTAGCACATCTTGCTGAGTTGGTAGATATCCTGGGGTAGCGATACGATCCACATCGCTGAGATAGCTGCAAGCAGGACAGTGGAAAAAAAAGAAAAAGGAAAAGAAAAAACTGCCTTAGGTTGCAGCACATAAATATACAGATGTAAAAACTGCTACGTGAAGTCTTTCTGTAGCATAACGAGAAAGGCAGAAGTCATCTGAATTATTTTAAATAGGCTGTGGAAAACATCTTTGGGGAACAGTAATTCAGCAGCCAGCCCCCTTGGAGGATAAACAGATACACTAAAAACAACTTTATCAACTCTGTATAGGAGTGGGGAAGACAGTCTTTACTACAGAGAAAGTCTAACTGCAGTAAATGCTTTATATTTCAGGATCAAGTCTAACCTAAGGTTTTCTACTTATAAATGTAGAAACATACACTTATTTACTTAATAAATGTAAAACACCTCTGTACATTGTCGAACTTAACAGATTTATAATTAATAAAATCTGAGTTACGCATCCATGTACACCTGTAGGCCAAAGACAAACCTGAAGAGAAAGAGCAGCACTCCTGCTGCCCAAGAGCCAGGATCAACATAGATGGAATAACGTGGAGATTCTGGCCTTAGGTATATCCTGAAGCAGTTGTGTGAATACCCTTTAACACCCACCAGAACACCTCACACTCTCAGGAAAAGCAGCAAACGGTAAGGAAGCAAACTCTAGACTTGAATAAAAAAATTTGGACAGGTACAATTTGTTAGACCATCACTCCCACCACAAGCACGCCAGTGATTGTACACTTACTATTTAGCTGAGTCAGAAAGCTGATATTCTCTTCTCCTGTCATAACACTCTTGTATTCCAGGGTCGTTCCACAATGTTTTAATTGCACTTACATATGGCTGCTCAAATGTCATGACCTTTTCTACATCCACTTCTCGGATCAGCACTGCGTTGGCCTGGAGATTGAAAAGAAGAAGAAAAGAGAGAAAAAGTTAAAAAACCCACAAAACTGGGAGGCATAAAAACACCCACCCTCGGGTGGCTAAGCAAAGGAAGGACTACAGTAACTGCCACAGCCTGGTGTGTATCTGGAGGTAACTATCCACACCAAGGGGCTTTGGCCAATACCCCCAATAAATAAAAACCAAAGTGAAGTTCTGCACAAGTCATAGTAAGTAAACTTGGCAGATTTTATTTATCAGAACCCCTCCACCAAGCCCCCACATAAAGCACAGGCAAAGCTTTCTCACACAGACTATTCTCATCACAGACAGGAAAGGGACACCATGCAGTCCCTACAAACAGTTATTCAAAATCAGCTCCAGGACACTGTGTGACAGGACAGATAAAATACAACTTCAAAATATTAAGGATACTAAGCATTAAAAAAAGCAAAATTTGCTAAAAAAAAAAAAATCTATTTTCCTGGCCCTCACTCTCACTGTCCTCCCCCTCAAAAAGATTAAATAATTTAGATCAGATCTGTCTAAAATTAATTCCTGGTCCCAAAATCAGTATGTTTCTGTGGTTGAGACCAAAATTCTTCAAGAAAGGTTTGTACCCTTGGTCAGTAGCTATCAGAAAAACAGATAGATTGCTGAAAGAGGGATAACCACCAGCACAGATCTGTGTCTTTTGGGTCCAGGATGTATTTTGCCAGCTTCAAGTTTCAATAAGAACAGCAGCTCATGCAAAGAAAATGCCAAGACATTTAACAACCCTGAATCCTTGAAATTAGCAAACAAATAACACCCCTCCTATCCCTTCTGTCGTATCCCAATCCCTTGCTCCCAGCACTCACTAGGCAGACCAGTGCACCAACCATGCAAAGTTGCTCTATCCCTTCACACAACCCAGTAAAAGCAGTTGGGTATCAAAAAAATGTCATAAAAATTTTATGGAAAAGAGTTCAGGGAGGTTGAGGCTGCAGTGCAGGAAGACATAAACAAACAGGAACTCAAAATCCTCTCTGCCTAAAGACATGCGCAAAAACTGAGAAACTTACCTTGTTCTGTTCATATTTGTACAGAATCTTCAGGGTTTCCATGGCTCTTATCATAGACTGCATGGCAGTGAAGATGTTTTGGTACACCAGCTTGGTGAAGCCTTTTTTGTCCTCTTCAGAGTAGCCTGAGCCATGAATTATACGCATTTGCTTAATGAACGTGCTTTTCCCACTCTCCCCAGTGCCTACAGGACGCAAGAGAGTGAATTAGAAGCCACCAGGAGCAAAGCCCACGACAGATAAAAGTTCCTATCACTACACCCAAGCACGCGCTACTCCCAACCCCCTTTTTGTCACTTCCCAGGCTGGTAAAAGACAGCCTGGATTGTTCATCCCCACTACGAACCCAGTAGCGTGGAAGGAAGACACCTTGTCCTTTACAGCAGCCTTCAAAAGTAGCTCTGGTACTTATTCCAAATCTCACGTTACAGCCACTCCCACACGTCCTGCGTCAAGAGGCCCTTGCCCGTCACACCTGACCTATTCCCAGATACTCCAGCAAGATGCTACAACCAGCCAGGAAGGGCCTGGACACACTCTCCAGTCAGTAAAATTCTACACACCCAGACAACAGTGAGTGGCCAGGAGAAGACCAGTAAACAGTGAATTTTCTTTTGCTCTAATTTGGCACAAAATGTTCTTTGACTTATAGACGACGTGTCTTTTCATAGAAAAGAACCAAACACAACAGAGAAAAAAAAAAATCAACTCTAAAGGAGAATGGAGCTCAAGAAACCCCTTGCTTATCCATCTGACATGAACAACCCAGTCAGCACATGTGCCTTGTATCCCAAACTACCGTGCAAAGGTTTGCTCCTCAGGGCTGAACCCACAACCCTGATTGTGGCAGGATTCCTCAAATCCTGCTCTGGATACGAGGGAGTTAAAAATGGCGTCTGGCAGGGAGAGCAGAGTAGGCCACTGCTCCCAGCTGTCGGTGCCGTGCCTGGGTCCCCACGGGCTGCAGCCTGCTCAGCAAGGCCACTGCTTCCTTCTCTTCCTTCTCTCCCAGGTTTTACTGCCGGGCCCAGGAGCAGATGGGAGGGCAGGACACGGCGCGTGCATGACACAGGGCAGCCCTTTCAGCGCCGGCTTCCTGCACCGTCACTTGGGCAGGTCCTTCCACTCCTACATTTACGGCCCCACAGGAGTGTCATTTAGCATGTGAAGGCCACCAGATGATACGAAAGGACAGTGGGAACTTTCTAACAGAGTGAGCAGGAGAGAAAAACGCCATCAGACGGCATCCACGCTGTTACAGAGCCTTGCTAAATTCACAATTCAACTGGGACGTCCCCAGTGACATCTGCCCCGAGCACACAGTCCTTCGTGGAGGGGACACACAGGCCAGGTCTCGCTCAGGATGAGCTTACCTCCACACTTCAACAGCCTAAATGGACACCACTGGCATTTCCGTGGAGTGCTTTTGTTCAATCTTCTAAAATTTGCTGTCATTATGCAGGATACTGATAAAAATCCCACACCTCTGTAACACAGTAGCCCAGCTCCCTTGACTATGGACACCAAAAACTCAAAATGTATCACAGCAGTGATACAAATCCTTTTGACCTGTAGTTAAAATACCGGCAGAGCCCTGGTTCTCCCCACAGGCACCACCAGACCCTCCTCACACCAGGGGAGAGATGGATTCAAACAGGATCTCATTCATCCTAATAGACAATTACTACTCGCATGTAGACGCTCGGTTACTCATTTTATCTTGGTAGGCTAAGAGGCAAACAAATAAAAATGCTCAGATAAAAGCAACAAGCACCTAACTAGAAGTAGAATGTTTGAAATGAACAGCAAGAACTGACAGAAATCACGTCAGCATAGCCAGAAATTAACACTGTAGACACTATCAATTTGCAGCAAACGATCTCCATCTCAAACACAAAGGTGCACCCTAAGTGGGGGAAAAAACTGGAAACTGAAATCTTTTGTGGTTTCTGTCAGTGTGGTGAGAAATACTTCCTTGTCTTTTACCACAGCGACCAAAACTGAGGTGAAGGAAAAAAAAAGGTAGCACTTCAAAGCATTTTGACAATGAAAATAAAAGAGAAACCTCAACACCAGACCTTTGCCTGCTTCAGAACTTGTGTTCAAACACAAATTCCTCTTGTCACTCCATCATCTCTTTTTGGTTTGGGGGTTGGTTTTGGTCACTGGTGGTGGGTTTTTGGTTTGTGTTTTTTTTAAAAAAAGGTGCCTTTTGCTTTCCCTGAGGCATTGACAACACAGCACAGCACTACACCAGCAGCTGACAAGCTCTGGTGGGCAAGGTCTCCTACAACTCTAAGGGCACAAACCCCTTTTTTAATATGACAGGAGATAATCTGAATTCACCATTTCTTCTGCCAACACGTGAAAGCAGCAGAGTTTACAGTAACTTCCTAATGACCCCCCAGTACCTCACAGGCTCTTGTAAATACATTGTTCAGTCATAGTATCCCATGCTTAACCACAAGTAAGTTTTGTACAAAATATCCTCCCCACCCAATAAAAAGACAAATTACTACCTCATACCAGAAGGCAATGTCCAACACCTTGAATCTCTTATTAACAGGTTCATCATTGATTAGCACTGCTATTCTCCACCTCAATTTTTTGTTTTAGCCTTCAACAAAGTAACTGTCACTAGATGTAGTGACAAGAAAAATTTAACAGTTTCTACAAGGTGGAAACTCCCGCCACACACTCAAAATTTTGGAGATTTTGGGAAAGCCCTCTCACTAAGTCAATCATTAATACTTGTGAATATAAGAACTCCCTAGAACAGGAGCAGCACAGAAGAAATTCCTGCTAGCAGCAGTTACCCCAAGGAGAGAGAACACGGGTTACCTGTCCCAGCTGAAGGTGGGTGGTGTGCTGTGTACAGTGAAAAGCATCCTGCAAACACTGTTTACAACTAGGAGTGTTGCTTATCCAATAATAACCACATTCCGGTACATTTTTTTAATCTGATGCTGAATCTGTATCTTTTAGAAAAGCAGACAGGATTCTTAAGCAATTTGAATTATTTCTAAAGTGAAATCTTTAGATCCAGTGGGATCTTCTTAACCCAGATCTATCCTATAGCGACAACCTATTTTGACACAGCTGCTTCTGTGGGACTGCTTTTAGGAAAGCATGAGAGTGAGGGACACCTTCCCTCCTCTCCAAGAAGCCTTACAGAAACTGCCACAGCATCTCCAAAGAGCAGAAATGTGAAGCCCTCGATTTTACCTTTCAGACAAAGAAGAGCCATACATTAATAGTGAAGGATCCAGGGTGAGAAGGAAAGCCCTGGCCTCTGCTTAGCAGTTCTCACCAGGCACCGGTGTTGGTACTGGAGCCCTCCAAGGGGCTAGGCACACACAGCCTCCCCTCACTTCTGCCAAGTGTTTGCTTTCACAAGGGTCAGCCTCCTTCTTCAGCTGGACTTTAATGGCTTGTCAACAGATCTGTCAGATCTGCTTCAGATTTCATCTCAGGATGATACAGTATTCAAGACAAGGATACATGTATTCAAAGCAGGATGCATGTGAAACACAAGCAATGCTAAATCACAGTACGCACGAAAACTGTAACTTAAGTTTAAATTTGGGGGCTACCTAAGCATGAACATCAAACTCACTGCTGAAGAAGGATGTACACACTCGCAAGTCTTAGTTTGCAACTGATTACCCATCCCTCCAAACTCATCTAAATACGGCACAGTTATCCATCCGCACAGAGAACACCACTGTGTTTCCATCCGAAGACCTAGATTCTTATGGCTGCACAGGTGATCTCTACCTCCGAAGGCAACGCTGAGCACCGCAGGCATCTCCTCATCTAACACACAACTCGTGCATTCCTCCTGCCTCGTCCCCCTCCAGAATCACCACACCGTGCTCCCAGCCCTGCTGCCTCTCCCAGGTCTTGCCCCAGGGGAAACTCTGTGGTTTAAGAGCTGGAGGCCAGTTTTTCCACAGACGTTCACCCAAGGCCCAGGAGTTCACCGACAATCCTGAAAAGCACCAACTCCACCAGCGGATTTCCACACGCTAACGAAGGCCAGCACACTCCTGAGAATCGTTTCCTCGAGACAAATTTCACGCGCCTGTGTGCGTGCCCGCCTTCACAACCAGGAATTTCAGCTACTTAGTTCCTGGTTGTGTCAAAAACCATTTTGACAGCGAACGCATCACAAAATCAAACAAAGGGCAGCCAATGAGGCGCTCGCCCCGCACGGCTCGGGAGCGGCCCCGAGCGCCGGGCTGAGGCGGGGATGGCTCCNCGGGCCCCGCGGCGGCCCTCGGGGCCGGACCGGCGCCGCGCTCCTCACCCAGCAGCAGCAGCTTCAGCTCGCGGCGCGCGTCGCGCTTGTCCCTCCGCAGCTGCTTCTCGATCTCGGCGTTGATGCGCTTCGACTCCTTCACCTCGTCGCTCAGGCAACAGGCCATCATGGACTCCAGAGTCATGGTCGCGTCGCGGCCGGGACGCCCCCGCCCACCCCCC
>VZRF01010497.1:173677-194191 GCA_013396875.1 Vireo altiloquus
GGGGGGGCCCGGCGGCCGCCGGCTCCGGCCCCAGCGCTGTCTCCTGTTGTTCAAGGGCTCCTCTCACCTGCCTCAGCAGCTGAAGTTCACGACCTCCGACTCCTGCGACCGCATCAAGGACGAGTTCCAGCTGCTGCAGGCCCAGTACCACAGGTACGTGCTCCCCCCGGGCCCGGGGCTGTCCCGCAGCCCCGCTGGGCCGGCCGATGCACGGGAATCGCTCCGATTCTGCTGCTCGTTGCTTCGCTCTGGGATGAGAATGAGAATATGGGGAAGGGGACCCGGTCGCGTAGCTTGGGACACCTTTGGCTGGAGGAGGACCTCGGGCACGGCGTTGGTCGTGTCCACATGGGAGCCTAGTGAAGAGAACGCCCATTCCCTTCTCCAGCCAAGGTCTTTCCTCCAAGTGCTGCTCAGCCAGGACTGCACAGACACTTGCCAGGCCTCCTGCCTCTTGCTGGGAGTTTTCCTCAGTTCTCGCTGGCTGCCATTCCTGGACTGCAAATACTGCAGGGAGCACTTAAATCCAAAAGCTTCTACTTTTCTCTGTGTGTGTGGAAATAGTGCTGCTGACCCAAAAGCTGGCTTGAGACAATCTGTTGCTTTGCATGTGTGTGTGTGTGTCTGACATAAACACGAAGCCCTTTGGGTTAAATTGCCTGGGTGATGCCCTCTGCCACAGCCTGGCGCTGGTTGTGGTGTGTGCATTGGTGCCATGTGGCTGCAATGTCCCCCAGCCCGGGCTCTGCCTGCGGGCAGATGGCAAGTTTGTGGTGGTGTCGTTCTGGCAGGAGCAGGCAGAAAAAACTGCTGGGAAGTGGCCTTTCCTGATGTCTCCTTGCCTTGGCAGTGCCATCGGGGGAGTAGGGCAGCCCAAGGAACGTTCTGCTGAAAGGGAAGCTTTCCCCCCATGCCGCTCCACCCCCTTGGACTTAATCTGCTCAAGAAGGAGCAGGTTTTGTGTAGGTGAAGCTGTTTCTTGTTTGAAACATAAAACCACAGCACATGCTGGCTGCAGTTGCTCGGCTGGTGAGTTGGAGTCTCATAAAACACTGGGAGCAGCGGCACTTTCTCTGAAGGGTGTGAAGAATCTAGGAGAGAGGAAAAAATCTTTGCTTCTGGAGGGGTTTGCTGCACTTGGGCCTCCCCCCTGCCCCCATCCAGAAATGGGTCTGGCTTTGGTTTTGATGTTGTATTGGAACATCTCTGGAGTGCTGCAGACAGGTTCTGTGCCAGAATCTGTCCCCAGCTGCCAACGATCTGTTGAGGAAAGGCAAACCCCTCCCCAGGCAGCCAACTCTGCTTCTACCCAGCATTCTGCTTCCTGTGGAATGAATTTGCCTGAGGGAGGTCAGTGTTCAGCTGGTGGATAGCCTTGTGTCCTTCTTCCGAATGTGTGTTGGTGGGACTCCAGCTGAGAAAGTGGGAGCAGGCTCTGTGTGGTCACTACAGTGCCAGCAGAGCCTGGCCGGGTTCCGGCCGCCCCTTGAAGTCCAGAGTGATGTCCAAGAATCCAGCCTGGCCGGGACGAGGCCGCGCAGGAAGCAGCTGCTCTGTGGCGATCAACTCTCTCACCTCCTGTTTGTGGTTTTCTTACTGTTTTCTGGCTTTTCAGCTTGAAGTTGGAATGTGACAAACTAGCCAGCGAGAAATCGGAGATGCAGCGTCACTACGTCATGGTAAGGACCAGGCCGAGAGCAGAGTGTGTGGGTGGCAACATCAGCAGGTGCCTGTGCCTGGGCTCTGCCTGGCAGGGAGCCCACGCCCCGCAGAGCTCCAGGGCTCTCGGCACGGCTGGAATTGGCTTTTTCTGAAAATGGGGCTGTTCTGTGTTGGCTGCATGCAGTGGGTTGTTGAAATGCAGGATGGCAGGGAGGTTTTTTTGATGTAGAAAATGGGGCCTGGCGGGTGACTCCTTGATGGGTCCTTGGCCTGGCTCCCCGTGCCCAGGGGAAGTGATGGCTCTTGCACACCTGAGAAGGTGCTGCAAGGTGCTGGTGTGCAGGTGTCTGGGGATGCTGGGAGGGTTGTGGCCAGTGAGAGACAAAGCAGTGCTCTGAGAAGTCATGAAACTGGGAAACCCCGCAAGGCCAAGTGTGAGTTAGAAGCAGAAACCAGCCTCTGTGCAAGGGCTGAACCTTGTGCACCTTCTGGTGACCCCTCAGCCTTGCCGTGGTGCTGAGTGCTGGCACGTGTGTCCCAGCACAGGCTGCGCGAGCCCTGGGGCAGTGCCTGGTAAAGGCAGGAGAAATGATGCCACGTGTGGGCAGCAGGCTTAGCGGTGGCTTTCCAAGGAGAAATCTGCCAGGAAACAGCCATGTTCTGGTGAGCAGGGTGAGGGTTTTCCTGCCAGATAATGCCTCTGGAAGAGCCCTTGTAGCAGAGGGGAAGGATGCCAGGCAGGTCCATGGTCCCTTCCTTTCCTATCATGGAGTTAACAGGAGGCTGCAGTACTGTCCATGAAGATGAGCTGGTTCCTGCTTGCCAGCTGCTGCACCTGCCCTGGAAGGAAGAGATAAGATGCAGAAATTAATAGAGCAGCTCTTCAGAGCAGAGTTAAGACTTTAACACCAGAAATAAGGGAGCTGGCCCCTCTATCTTTCTCCACTGCCCTTGTGCCCAGACTCTGAGGCTGTGCAGAGCAAGGTGTGCTTGGGGCAGGGGACAAGGAGAAGAGGTCACAGCTTTCTCACAGAGGTGTATTAATGGGGAAGCCTGCCCTGTTCTCACTGGTAAACAATTGCTTCCTGTGCCTCGCAGTCTGCACAGAAACCCTCATCTCCAGCAGTGGCCAAGATACATTTTTTTCCCTCCCTTAATGCTGGCAGTCACCAGAATTGATTCAGGTTGCTGTCAGCAGCAGAGGGGAAGGGCTGTTACTCGTGGCGCAGCGCTGGAGGCTCTGCAGGCGCAGCAGCTCCTGCCTTCTCTGCGTGGCTGAGCCGGAGCTGCTGCCGCTCCCCGTCACGGGGAGCCAAGAGGAGGGTTCCTGTGAATGTGCAAAGCTGCTACAGCTGCTCTGATTTTTGAATAAGTCACAATTGGCAGCTTGGGGGACGGGCTCCTGCTTCCTGCTCGGTCTTCAGAATGCAAAGAAGCCTCGAGAGCCCGCAGCAGGCTGAGATCATTCCGATACCAAGCCGGGCGCTTCGGAGCCTTGTGGCGTCGGTACCAGGATGCCAGTGATCCTCAATTAAATGAGCACAGATGTGGATTGTTCTTTTCCCTTTGGAAGAATCAGGATTGCAGGCTGCAGGAGGAGGTTTCTAAACTTTCAAAACATCAGCCTTATAACAGCGTCTTCCAGGGGTCAGGAATTAGCTGCTTCTGCCAATAGATTGTCTGTAGCTGCCTGTTGCTGCTGTGCAGGGGTTTTCTGGGTGGATTGTTTTTGTGTGTGGAGGGGGGAGGTTTCCACATAACTCCTTCCTAGACAGCTGGAGCTGTGTGCAGCTGGATGTGTTACTTGCTAGATGAAGTCCAGTTGTGATCTCTCCCATTTGCTGCTGAAGCAGTCATGTGGGCTTTAGGATACTGGCCAGGCAAAGCTCACAGAGCCAGGCTGCCTCTCTCCTGGCTGTGCTTAGGGAAGTCTGGAGCCCTGAGCCTTTTTCCAGGTTTGACTCACTCTCACCGTGGTGCAGACTGTGGAGAGGTGTCTGTGAGGGGATTCCTGTGGGGCAGATCTCCAGGTCTGGAGCAGGGTGGGCAGGGAGCACCTGGAGGGGATCTCTGCGCTCGCCTCCTGCTGTCTTTGTTTCCTGGGGCTGACCTCTGCTCTCCTTCCATGCCCAGCCTTTGTAGAAAACCCTGCCAGGAATGCAGTGGTGCTTCCCAGCACTTACCTGGCAGAGATTTGACTTACAATTTGTTTTGTTCTCTTCTCTCCTGCTCTGCAGTACTATGAGATGTCCTACGGGCTGAATATTGAAATGCACAAACAGGTAGGGGGGGAAAGCATCTCCATGCAGTAATTCCTGGGGAGGGTGCATTGTCTGCTGCGCGTTGCCCTCTCTCACTTCGGTTGCGTTTCAGGAACTAGAAATGCCATCAGCCTGTGAAATGTCAGAGCTACCTTTGAAATGCAGGGCCCCCTCCACCTCTCAGGATCACAGTGCTGACCTGTGAGCTCCCACCCTGGGCACGCTGTGCTTCTCCCCAGTGCCTGAACAGGTATTTGAGCACCAGGCAGGGCAGTGCAGGCAGGGTCTGGAGCTGCAGCTTGGAGACTCTGTGGCAGCCTGGATAAGTTTGCTCATTACCCTCACTGGTGGTTAAGTTGTTAATTATCTCCACTGACTAATTACCTGTGGTGTTAACAACATGAGCCTCCTCTGAGCCTGTCTCTATCTGGCTCGAGCTCCAGTCACAAAGTCGGCTGCATGTCGTGGCTCAGTTTTAAGCCTCTTAGCACAGTTCTGTTCCCCACAAAGGCACTTGGTGCTTCTGATCCCATTGCCCTTGTTGCTAAGCCCATGAGACTGGCTTCCCTGGGAAAACCTGGATCTTGTCTAAGAATCTGAGCCACAAATCCTCACTGCTGTCCCACGAATGTCTCCCAGCCTCATTTGCTTCCCTGTGGTGCCAGTGGGGTCCCCTCAGCTGGTTTTGGAGTGTGCCTGTGCCCTTTGGCTCTGTATTTCAACTCCGTTGGAAAGTGACTTGCAAAGGACTGGTAGCTTCAAAATTTGCCAGGAGAAAAGCATTTAATACCCCAGAATTTGCCACTGCTGGTGTGAGGGTAGTGAGGAAGATGCCCACCTCCTCTGATCTCCCCCAGTAGCCCCAGTCCAGCAGCTCAGTTGGGGAGGGGGGAGCCTGAGAGGGCCAAGCAGCTGTGTGTGTGTGTGTGTGTCCACATGGCAAATGTATTTCAGCACATCCCCACCTCGGTCTGCGGTAACTTTCCTCTCCAGTTGCTCCCAGTTTGTTAAATGAATGTCAGCAGAGAGGAAGGGGAATATTGAAAATTTGCTCTTTGCAGTCAGCAGCATCCTTTCATTTAACTGTGTGGGGAGAAGCCTGGGAAGGGTAAGGTGATCCCAATGACACCAGGATGCTGCCAGCATCTTTCCAAGGATAGTGGGTTTTCTAGGGCCATTCCCAAGGGAGGGAGAATGTGGGGCAGCTGGTGCTGTGGGTGCTCAATCCCGAGCTGCCTGACCTTTCCTCTCTCTTCCTCCCATCTTTTAGGCTGAAATTGTCAAGAGGCTAAATGGGATTTGTGCACAGGTTCTGCCCTACCTTTCACAAGAGGTGAGTCCCCCAGCTTTGGGGTCTGTTGGCATGGAGACCACTGTCCCCCTGCAGCCAGCGAGGTGTCACAACCCTCCAGCACAGGCAGCTCCCCACCCTGGGCTGGGAAACCTCCTTGCTTGCTCTCAGTCCCTGCACGGGGACCAGCCCTTCAAGGCAGTCCCTGAGCACTGTGTAATGTGCCCTCCAGCCCTTTTGTGGCAGCTAGGGACAAAGCTGGTCCTGCTCTCTCCTGCCCATGCCTCCTGAGCCATCAGCCACGTCTGCAGGGGCAGTGGGAGCTTTGGGTGCTAATCAGGGGAGAAGGACACTTAAAAAAATACCTCCATATGGCTCCTCTTTGAGATCTGGTTCCTCTGCCTCATTAATTAATGCAGCTGATGGGCTCCTCCCACTCTCTTGAGAAATTAATTGGGGGAGGGGGTGCTTTGGGGTTGCTGTCTGAGGCGAGGGGAAGATTAAGCACCTCTAGTGCCGTATCTTCTGTCTCCCCATGGAGGCTGAGCTCTGAGCAGTTCTCCTGGCTCTTTGGGGGTTGGAGGCTTTTTGCTTGTGGTCAGTACTGGGCTTAAGGCACAGGTTCTGTTTTTCCCACCCACCTGTTCTTAGGACGGACAAAGTCTCTTGCTGATCAGATCAGAGCTGCCTAATAACTAAGCTCCAGCTAAATCTTTTGCATCTTAATGCAATCCCTATGCTGTCCTGATGCCAAAATGAAAAGGAAAATCCCTTTGCTGGAGTGCAGTGGATAGGCCTGGTTTTCAGAGACCTGGTGCTCTGCAAGGAGCAAGTACAGTTGTCCTTTATTTTTTTAAAGTATATGATACAGGCTTTTTTTTTCTGTCTGTGTTTGGGACACCGAGCTGCTGATACATTTGGCATCCAGGATGTATCCCAAGGACTGTGTCCCAAAAGCTGCTGATTTCAGGTCTTGTTTTGTTTGTTAGAGGGTTTGTGTAGTTGAAGGGTGGCAGGATGAGAGACATTGCCCACTTTGGAGCCTTCTGGCCAAGGATCTCTGGGTGTGTGCAGAGCAGGACGAGGGTGGGAGTAAGAGGGGACCTGCTTAATGCCGTGGTGAGGAAATGGATGAGACAAACATGCTTCCTTCCCTGCTCCTTGCTGCGTGTGAGGCCCTTGTCACAGCTGAAGTGTGTGCAGGTGTCTCCAGCTGTGGGGTAACCGGCCTGACTGTGTGGACTGGGTCGCTGTTCTGCTTCCGTGTGGCACTAGCAGTGACCCCAAATTCCTCTGTTTTCTCCTCACCAGCATCAGCAGCAAGTCTTGGGAGCCATTGAACGAGCTAAACAGGTCACGGCGCCAGAACTGAACTCCATCATCCGTGTACGTGATGCATGTTTAGTTTGGGTCAGGAGGGTGGGAATCCAGGCCTTTGGCCTGGACACAGAGCCAGGCTGTGGATTCTTGACCTGGGGATATCAGGGGACCCCTGCTATGGCACTGCAGCTGGGCTGGCTGTGCTATGGCACAGGGCTGGTTCCACCCAGGCTTGCTGTGATGTTTGCAGGGGAGCAGGGATCCCTGCTCTGCCTCAGCAGGGTGCAAGGAGAGGAGCTTTGGTTTTGAGCAGGAGCCACAGTAGGTACTCAGCATGAAAACACCATCTGCTCTTGGTCAAGGTTGCGAGTGAGGGCTTCAGCTGCAGCCTTGGGACATGCCAGAGCCTGAGACCAGATGTCCTGTGGGACAGGGGCTCTATGTCCTGCTAGGGATGAGCTGTGGAGGCTTCTCTTGAGGCTGTCACAGCAGCAGGACTCGAGAACCTCTTTTCCCACCCACCCTGAGGCTGCAATGCTCTCCAGCACCCTGAGGTCCCTGGTTTAAGCTCTATTGCTGGCACAGTCCGGCCAGTCCAGGCCCTTGGTTAGGGCTCCAAGTGCACTCAAAATGACAATATCCCCGTTGTGTCTCTGTGTCTGTCCATCGTTCCCTACAGCAGCAGCTTCAAGCTCACCAGCTGTCGCAGCTCCAAGCCCTCGCTCTGCCTCTGACTCCGCTCCCCGTGGGGCTCCAGCCCCCGTCGCTCCCCGCTGTCAGCGCTGGCACCGGGCTCCTGTCGCTGTCGGCCCTGGGCTCGCAGGCTCACCTCTCCAAGGAGGACAAGAACGGCCATGATGGGGATGCCCACCAAGATGATGATGGGGAGAAATCGGATTAGAGCGACCGGGGGGCCGGGGAAAGGGGGCTGTCTGGGGGAGGGAGGGGCCGAGTTAGTGCAAAATGCAGTATCTCTCTCTGGTTGCTGTGCAGCAGGGCCGTGGAGACCTGTGCTCGGTGGCAGCTCACCAGGCCTGTCCCCACGGGCGGGTGGCAGGGCCTGGGGGTGCCCCCGGCGCCGTCCCCGGCTGCTGCACAGCAATGCAAGCGCCATAGCATTACCCGTGTGGCCAATCGTGCTCTCCCTGTGCCCAGCCTGCCTTCCCTGTCCCTCCTCCCACTCGGTCACAGAGCCGAGCCAGAGCCTGGCTTGGGCCGCTCTGGGGCCGCTTTGCCCCCTGGCTGTCCCAGCTCCTCGGTGCCACGTGGCCCCTCCCTCCACCTGCTGCTCCCCCCTCGGTATTTAAAGATTGCCCCTCGATCCTAACGGTTCTGCACAACTCCCTGCTGGGATCCCTGGCCCAGAACAATCTCCTCCCTTCCCCAGGCGCTCTTGGTCTCGTCGCATCGCCCTGGCCCTGTGTCCCCCACGCCCCTCCTGCACTAATACCAGGCCGGCGCCTTGCTGTTCTGCATGTACCTGTTCTCAAACCAGCTCTGGCTGCCAGGGGCTTCACCCTGGGCTGGAGGGGGAGCCTGTGCCACCTGCTCCCCCTCAGCACAGCACCCGGCTCCGGGGGCCCAGGTGGCTGGGCAGAGGGGGCAGGCAGACCGAGAGCCTTCCCCGGCCTCCCCCTCCCTGTGCCCCTGCCCTGTGTAGAGGATACAGCAGCTTTCTCTGTTCTTATCTCCGTGCGCTAGCGTGTCTTCTTAAAAAACAAAAATGGAAAAAAAAATAATAAATAATAATCTGGTGTTTGTATATAGTTCTTTAGAAAGATCTTGTTTTGCTTTTTGTGTTTAATCACTTGACCTATAATAAGAGGAACTGAAAATGCTGTATCAAGGACGTACAAGCTGTGCCTTTCAAATAAAGAAATAAGAAGGTTGGTTAAAACCGTGATTTGCTGCCACTTTCTTGCTGCCTTTGGGATGCCTTTAAAATATTTCCCTTTGTGACCTGTCCCTTCAGATGGGGGAGTCAGTTGGGGAGAGTTTCCTGGTTTCACTCGTGCTGTGGGAGGTGTCTGGAGGAGCAGCTCTCCTTCCTTCAGGTGGTAGCATATCCCAGGTTATTCCCTTGTTGGATGTGTTGCTCTCCCTCTCTGGAGGTTTCTCTGGGACGAGCAGGGTTAACACTCACACCTCTGGCTCTGGCTTCTCTCCCACTCTTGTAGGGGCTGGTGGAACGGGGCCATCTCTGTGGCCTTTGTGGCTCTGGGACACCCCTGCAGAGGTGGGGGCTGTGCCACAGCTGGAATCTGCCAGAGCCAGGGCCAAGAGGATGCCTGGGCAAAGCCAGAACAATCTGGAGCTCAAGGTGAAAGTGGTGGGTGGTGAAAAGGGAGCGGGGGCCTCTCCAGAAGAAAAGCGAGGAGCGAAGTGCCCCCGAGGTCTATCAGCTCTGTGCTGGAGCAGCGTGGTTTGGTAACACACGTGGAGGTCCCTGCGGGCTGCCACAGGTCTGCTCTGTGTGTGCATAATTCATTTTTCCTGTGGGCACAGAGGATAAGCTGCTTCTGTGGCTCTCAGGCCCCTCTGGAAAATCCGGCCTGCATTGCCCTGGGGCTGAGATTGCTGTAATGGAATTGGCTCTCGATAATTAGAGCTGTCCTCTGGCTTCAGAGCCTGCTCCACCCTGATAACATCTTCCCCTCGGTATCTCTTAGGCCAGTTGGAGTGGGAAAATTTCCTTCCTCTGGGAAGGAAGCTGTGCTGGGGGGGGGTCCTGGTGCACCCAGCCCTGAGGTATGGAGGGGCTGGTGTGTTACAGAGCCTGTGGGCACCACCAGGGCTTGACAATGCTCCCATTATGTGTTTGGTCAGCCTAACCTGGGCTGGGCATGGCTGGGGCAGAGTGCCCAGCACAGGCTTGCAAGGGACAGGGGCAGATCTGCAAGGGGCACTTGCTAAAGCCAAACCTGCCCTGTCGGTGCTGCAGAGCCCGCAGGGAGCTGCGAGGGCCAGCGGGAGCATTCCCAGTGGGAATGTCCTGTGGGATGTCCCAGTCACCGGCTCAAATTCAGCCCGGGGGCGGAGAGCACCGTAACGGGATGTTACTCCTGATGGATATACAAGGGGGGGAGGATTTAGGAGAAACTGTTAAGGGCTGCTTTCAGGAACAGAGGTCCCTCTTGTTGGAGCTAATCAGTGGCCTCGGTTCAGTGGGCAAGGGGGTTGGACAAAGCACGAGGCCACTGGGGCTGGGGAGCTGCTCTGCACTGGGCTGTGGGTATCTCCTTGCTCCCTGGGGGACACTAACCCTCTGTTAAAGTATAAAGAGAGAACTTCTGAGCTCTCCAAATCCCTTGCACTTTCTAGCAGAGGCTGAGCTGAACTTAGTGCTCCACTCCTGCTTCCCGTGGTGCTCCTTTTCCAAAGCGCTTCTCTGCCTGGTGAGAGGCACCCTGATATCCCATCCTACTGAGGAGCAGTGTTGGTGTTGTTCCCCATGCTTCCAGCCTGGCTCTGTTTGCCACCCTCCAAAGGGAGTCATTTCACAGGACACCTTCCCAGATTTGGGCTCAAATCTGAACTGCATAACAAGATCTGCAAATCTAACCCATATCAACAGCAAAGAAAAGGGTTAAAAATACCTCCCTCATGACTCTCTCAGTAGCTGCAGACCTGAGGAAACAGCTTCTCTCCTTCCAAACAGGCCTTGTAACCTCCCTGGAGCCAGGAGCCCCTCTCCTGCCCTGCAGAACAGCTCAGCACTTGCAGGGACACAGCTGACAAGGGGCCCCCAAAGCTGCTCGGGGATGATTGGAGACTGGCTCCTGGCAGAGAAACTCTTTCTCCCTGTATTCCAGAGGTCATGGTGCCTGAGTGGGACAGGGATACAGGCTGGTGGTCTGAGAACCAGCTCTGCTGCACCAGCATCCTTGGGAAAACTCAGCAGAGCCCTGACTCATAAAGGGTGGGTAGAGAGCAATCCAGTGGCAGCCACCATCCCGCTACCCACAGAGGCTGTGGTGGACACAGAGGTCAGGGGCAAGACCCCATCTGGCAGTGCCCCATGCCCTGACCACCAAGCAGCACAGCATTAACCCATGTTGGACATGGATTCCTGCTCACAGCTGCCAGGGGTTTGACAAAACTCTGCTGTCACCCATCTCCTCCCTTCCACCTGCCCCTCACTGGAGGGTCATAAAACAGCCTCCTTCCTCCTCCATGCAGTTTTTCACTGGGTTTCACCTGTTTGGGTCCATCTTCTTCATATCCTTCCTGCAGGACAGAACCCCCAGGCTCCCACTGCCTCCTCCACGTCCCCCTCTGGCTCCCACCCTCCTCATTTTGCAGCACAGCTCTGCCTGAAACAATGGCACAGCCTGCACGCCAGCAATGGTGCTGGAACAGGGCTTCCTTCCCAATTCACCACTAATGCAGGAACGCCGAGCTCTCCCTGGCTGCAGCAAGCACCAGATAAAAGCTAAAAGAGGCATCAATAATTAAAAACCACTCAGAGCTGGTGAGTGCAAACAGGAGCCAACACACGGATCGAAGGCAGCGCCAGAGACCGGAGTCTGTCAGCTGCTGGGGTTGCTCTGAGAGCTCCCACTCCTCTTTTACAGTCCCACAGGGATGAGGTGTCCCTGGCACCAGGGACATCTGGAGGGGATGCCTGTCCCCAAGGGCTCTGGGGACATGTGGCTTTGGAGAGTGGACACCAGGACTGGGGGTTTGGGGATGGGGACCTGCAGTTTGGTCCCAGAAGCGTAGCTCAGGGCACTGGGGAACCTTGATTTCCAGTACAGCTTTGGCTTAGATCTCGCTGGTTTGCTGCCAGGTCCTTTCCTCAGTTCCCCTTCCCATCTCATGTTCCTTCTAGGACAGACTCCAGCCAGGATGAGATCCCTGTTTGTGCCAGCTGCCCTGGGAAATTCACATTGTCTGAGGGTGCCAGGAACTCCTCTCTGCTGAGTTCATTCAAGGAGGCAAGTGAGCAGCTGAAAATAGGATGGTTTGGTGAGCCACATGCACCCTCGGTGTGTCTGTGAAACGTGGTGGGCTCTGCCCTTGGCCATCCACTCTGGAGATGTGCTGGACACAGGAGGCTGTGTGTGGGAACAACTGGACCCACGGCACGGAGCAGGACAGAGCTGGGGCTGCCCTTCCTGCCCAGGGCTGGAGGACACTGTGTGTTCCCCTGTCCCAGGCTGGCATTCGGGGAGGGAGCTGAAAGGTAAAATCCTCAGGGTAATTCCAGCAGCAGCAACCTCTTTTGCTCGGATCCAGTTTCAAACAGAGCTCCTGGGTGTCCCAAAGCCTGGGTTGGTTTGATTTCTCTGCTGCTTATAAACAAAGAGCTGTTCAGAGCATTTGCCTCTTGATCTTGGCGTGGATTTCAAACACCCTCATCCTTTGGGGCTCTTCCAGGCCCTGCCACTACCAGGCACGAGCGTGTGGCTGCTGCAGGGGATGGCTGAGCATCCTGCAGTGGTGGCAACCAGGTCTGGGCCTTGGCTACTGCCCTGTATTGTTCCATGCTCAGGGCAGCAGAGGGACCATCTCCTCTCGCTGCTGTGGGTGCCAAGGGTTAACCGCCATTGTTTTCTCCCATCCAAACACAAATTAATCTCTGGGTTACAGGTTGTGCTGCTCCAGGGCTCATGCCAATCACCAATGGAGGGTGATCAAGACACGTGTGACACCCATCACTCCCCGAGCTGCCTGTTCCAGGTTTACCAGCTTCACTCTCCCGAGACAGGAGCGGAGAGACTGCCTAAGGAAAACTGGCAGTTTTCGGTAAGGAGTTTTGAAAAATGCTGCAAAACATCTCCTCAGTCTATCCTTCCCTTGAAACACGATCTGAAATGTTTCCAGCCTTTGAAAATACACTTTCCTTTAAAAAAAAACAACCCTCAACTCTCCCAATAAGGCAACAAATACACACACAAAAAACCCTTTAAAACTTTACATTTGGATTAAAATATGCAGATACATGTGCAGATGTATGATGTACACACTGAGAACATCTATGTGTTTGCATAGAAGGGAGGGTTTTGGAGGGTTTGAAGCTGGTGTCCATCACTACCTGCATCAGTGGATCTGCCCAGTGAACACCTGCAGCCAGGGAAAGGTAAAGGGGAAAGTGCTGGGGCTGGGTTGGCTCCTTGCTTGGGACTGACAGTGTCTGGGGCTAGCCTGGGCACTGTTGGGTGATAGCCTCCAGTCCTGGCTGGGGAGGAGAGGCAGGGACACCAGGGGATGGATGGCATGGGGGACAAGAGGAGGGAGAGCCTCCAGTGCCCACACCACCTTGTCCCTGCCCCGGCCGCTGCCAGCATGCGGCACGTAAATAACACAATGAATAAAAGATTAGGATGAAATGTGAGGCATTAAATATTTAACCTTGTGCCTGCCTGTGCAGTGCCCAGGTACAGCTGGGCCCTGCAATATTTAAAGGTTGTTCCTCGCTCGCTTTTACCACCACCCCCGAGTGCGGTGACTTCACAGCAGCCGCAGCTGGAGGGGTCGCGGGGGACCGGCAAGGGACCCTCGGTGGGTTCCCCTCCGGGACCCTCTGTGGCAGAGCCGAGCGCTCCGCGGCCGGAGCAGCTCCACGGAGCCCAGTCGCGGCGGCTGCAGCGGCTCCAGGTCCGCCCGACCCGCGACCCTCCCGCCTCGGCCGCCGCCGCTCCGCCGCCCCACGTTACTTTGAGTGGCAGCTGGCAGCAGCCGCAAGGCCTCGTGGGCCGCGCAGTCTGCCTGCCTGGGCCGCCCGCGGAGGGAGCCCCTCTCGCCCCTAGCGCTGGGTCGGGCCCCGCAGCAGAGGCGGGCCGGGCGGCTCCCCGGGCCCGCGGCGGCGGCAGGAACGGGACGGCCCAGCCCCGGGCGCCGCCGCCGCGAGGGCGTAGCCAAGTGCTGACTACAACTCCCAGCGTACCCCGCGGCGGCTCCCCAGGGGCTCCGCCGGCCCGCTCACTTCTCATTGGCCGTCCCGCTCCCTGGCGTCACGAGCCCATGTGGGAACCGCGCGGGGCAATTGGCTGACGCTGCGGGAGCGCCGGCCAATGGCCAGTGCGAGCGCCGCCGCTGCGGGCTGTGGGGCCGGTTAAGGTGGAGCGGGCGGAGGGGCAGGGGTGGGAGAGCTCCGCCGTGCCCCACCCCTCCCGGCGGGGCTGCCCCGGGCACTCGAGGGGCTGGTCCCGAGGGACACCGGCTCACCCCGCGCCCAGGCCCGGCTGTGCCGCGCCCTGGGGCACGCTGCCCCTGGGGTCCTCCGCCCGGCGGGCGCTGTCCGGTTGCCCCCGTTTGTGATGTCCGCCCCCGCGAGCTGCCCCGCCGGCGGCCGGTGCCGTGTCCGCCCGCAGCGTGGGAGGCGGTGGCAGCGCCCGGTGTCGCTCCCCAGGGACCGGCGTGCCCCGGGGATGCTGCGGGCGGCGCGCGCGAGTGGGACCGCGCTGGGGAACGTGCGCGTGGCCGGGCCCGGGGCGGGGGAAGCGCCCGGTGAGCCCCGGGCCGGGGCAACCGTGCGGGCGGAAGCCTCCCGAGCGGCTCCGTTCGGGATAGGAGCAGCGGCTCCAGCCTCGCCGCTTTCCCCGGGCTCCCCTTGCTCTCCGGCATCGCCGTGCGAGCGCGGGGCCGCCGCGGGAGCTCCGGTGCCGCGCCCGCGTTGTCCCGAGCCCCGCGGGAACGCGCCTCCTTAAGCGTGCGCGGGCGGCCGGGGCGCGCTGGGCCGGGCGGCCNGACCGCCACCCGCGCCCCGGCGGAGCCGCTCGGCGAGACCCCGGATCCGCGGCCCGGCCGCCGAGGCGAGAGACCTCCGTGCCCTGGCGGGGGCAGCCCCCCCGGGAGAGGCGGGGGGGGGGGNGCAGCGCCCCGGGAGCTGGCGGGGCCGGGCCGGGCTCCCGGGCGCTCAGGATGTTCCCGCAGGGACGGCACCCGGTAAGTGCCGCGGGGGCTGCGGGGCCGAGCCGGGCTGGGCCGGGGAGCCGAGCCGCAGCCTCCAGCCGGGCTGTCTCTCCGCAGCCCTCGCTCCAGCCCGGGCAGCCCTTCAAGTTCTCGGTGCTGGAAATCTGCGACCGCATCAAGGAGGAATTTCAGTTCCTGCAGGCGCAGTACCACAGGTGGGGCGAGGGGTGATGGGGGTCGGGCTGGGCTGCGGGCAGAGGGAGCGCCTGGGGCAGAGGTGTGATGGGACCAGGGAGGCAGGAGCGCTCGAGCAGGGGGGGAAAGCGGCGAAGGAGGAGGTGGAGAAAAGGAGCCTGGTGAAGGGAGCGCCTGTGGAGGAAGGGGAAAGGGGTTTGGACTGAGGGACAGCGTGAAAGCGTCATTTGGGGGACCAGGTCTTGAGCGGGGGTCCCAAGGGGAAGATCAGCCGCGTTTCCTCTGCGTGAACGGGGTGTAGGGGCGGGGGGGGACAGAGCTCTGTGTGGGTGCTACAGGTGTGTGCAGGTGCCCCAGGGAAGGTGTGTGACACCCCTGCAGCCCCGTGAGCCCACCGGGGCAGGCAGGAGCTGTGCTGAGCTGTGCCGAGGTGCCAGGAATGGGGGGACTGGTGGGATGGGGCAGGGAGATGCGGATCCGTGAATGGAAGCCCTGGCTTCCCTTTGCAGCCTGAAGCTGGAATGCGAGAAGCTGGTGAGCGAGAAGACCGAGATGCAGAGACATTATGTCATGGTGAGCTGCCCCTGCCGTGTCCCCCCCGCCTCCCCCGAGGGGCTGTCCCCCCGGGCTGCTGCCCTCAGGGAGATCCAGGTGTTGGGGCTCCTCTCAGCCACTCACCCAAAGGGGCCACTGCCCTGCCTGGTGCTGACCTTGGGGCCGGGGAGATGTGAGGGAGGAAGGAGTTAATCACCATTCCTAGCAACGCTGGCTCTTTTGCTGCTGGCTCAGTGCTCAGTGCTGCTTGAGCCTGGGAATCCTGCCATAGGTTTTGTCTCTTTTATTTTTTGGGTTGGTTTTTTTTTTTTTCTTTACCTTTTTCTATCTGGCCATATAAGAGAGCTCCCCATTCCTCCCTGTCTCTGTCCCAAAAGGTGGGTATTTAAGAACTGATGCTCCAAGGCTCGTGGTTTGGGTGGAAGGGGAAGGAGCAGGGCAGGAGCTCTCCACAGTTGTCAGTGAAGGGTTAACTGGCCCCAAGACAGACTGGCCTGGGCACCAGCCAGAGCCTGCCAGGAGCAGGGGAGCTGCTAGGAGGAAGGAAAGAGGATTGGGGACAGCAGAGCAGTTCCCTTTCCTTTAGCATCTCACCTTACTGGACCCTCTGGGGAAAGGGGGAACCCAAATGACCCCATCCAAGAAGCAAAAATATGTGAACTTGGGCAACCCCCATCCTGGGGGTGAAGGCAGCCCTGTCTGTGAGGCCAGGCTGTTGGTATTGTGGGGTGTGTTCCTCTCACCCATCAGCTGGGATCCCTCCCCAGAAGTGGATCGCTACCTTTGGAATGGGCTTTGCTGAGGGAAAGCAGGTCCTCTGGTCCCCTTTCCTCCCCAAGTGTGAGGGATTGGGGTCAGCACCCCTGGCAGAGTCACTGGTGGCTGGGGAAGGCTGTAACCTGCTGTCATCTTTGCTCTGCACGGGCTGAGTGGGTGGGCAGCTGTGCCAGGGTGTGAAAACAGCTTCCAAGTGGGGTGGGACAGGCTAGGGCAAGGCAGGATGGGGTCTGGGGGGCAGCAGGACTGGCTTTCCCCTGGCTTAAATCAGCGCAGAAATCGCAGGTGTCAACAGCCTATGGCTGCTCCCTTCCTTGTCCCAGACTCCTGGCATGGGGGCACAGCCACTCCTCGAGGGCTGGAGTGAGCCAAACCCCAGGCTGGTCGCAGGCCAGTTGCTCTGGACAGCTCCTAACCAGGCTGTGTTGTGGTTTTCCTCTCAGTACTACGAGATGTCCTATGGCCTGAACATTGAAATGCACAAGCAGGTAAGAGCAGTGGGGGCCAGGCCGGCAGCAGGGGAGTGTGGGGAAGAGGCCAAGGTTGGAGACTTTGTTGGAAAATGATCTCCCTTGAGCCCATGCAGCTCTATTGGCATGGGAGATGTGACAGCTCTGTGCGAGGGACTGGCTTGCAAAGGGATCCAGCAGTTGTCAGGATGTGTTACTGAGTTCCCCATCCCTGCCATCCCAAAGACAAACCACTCAGAGCCCTGCTGTGAGTCCTGGTGCCTCCCTGCTGTGCTTCCCTGGGGCCCCAGTTGAAGGAGGGATGTGGAGCAAACAGCAGGAGCTAGAGCCCAGAGGCAAATGGATTGTCTTTCTTTTCTTTTTTTCCTTAATCCCCTTTTCCTTTCCCAAAGCCAGAGGAGTGTTTTCACCCTTCCCTGGTTCCCCTTTTGTTCCAGCGTTAATTTGCTTTCCCTCTTCAGATTTATCAATCTAGTCATCATGGGCTCTCTGCCAGGGAAATTAGTTTGGACCAATGCCTGACAAAGTGGCAAGTCAACTGCCATATCCCTCCAGCTGGCTCAGCCCCTCCGAGTTTGCTCCTTTTGTTAGCAGGGAGTGTGGTGGAGACCACAAGCACATTCCTGCCACTCTTACATGCTCCAAGATCCAGTGGGACTGGGACCCGGGGGTGGCCCAAGCCACGTGGGGCCAGGGACTCTGCCCACGAGGTGATAGAGGTGGTGGCCAAGTGGTCGAGAAGTGGGAGCCTGGGCTGGAGAGGGCTGGAGGAGAGGGGTCTCTGGCTCTGTGGGCATGGTGGCAGTGGCTGAGGGAGCAGCTGGGAGCTGCAGGTGAGCACAGGGTGCTGGGTGGGTGTGGGGCACAGCAGCCTCCGAGCACAGCAGGTAAATGTTCCCTTTGTTCTCCCTTGGCTCCGAGCCTGGTTTGACCTCTGCAGCACCGGCGGGGATTGTCAGAAACCTGAGATGATAAAGCCCTTCAGAGCAGCCAGTCCCAGGGTGGATTTGCAGCGGAGGGGGGAATCCAGTTTTCCCCAGGAGATGTGGGTTTTCTCCTGGAGAGGCTGGGCTGGGAGTCACAGCCTCTTTCCTCGGAAGTGCTGCTTGCCCTGGTGGGAACGCGGCCGGGCTGTGGGTTTGTCTGCAACCACAGAGCCTCTCCTCAGAGGGTTCACTGGGTTTTCTGCATTCCCTTGTGGGCAGGGGCAGGTCCGGGGGTGCTTTGTGCCTCTGAAGGAGCAGGGGGAGCTGTCCCAAGGCTCGATGGGGATGGGAGTGGAGTCCCTGCTCCGGGTCAGGGCAGGTACCACCGGCAGAGCCTTGCGGGATTTGCTGGTGCGATGCCAAGAGGGCTGGATCTGTGGGAGTTCTGCATCCTGCTTGCTCTACCCTGGCTTTGAGTTGGATGTTTGGGAAGGGAAGGCACAGGGAGGGCTCGCTGCCAGCGCCTGTGGCTCGGCTCCCCTCCGTCCCTGCCCGCTGGCCATGGCAGCCCACAAAGCCAGGATGGGTTTGGGCTGAGCAAAGCCAGCTGGGCTGCAAAAAGGACTGACAGCTTGGAGCTTGCCTTGGCCTGGGTCCACGGAGGGATTTAGGCGTGGGTTCCCTCCCATGTGCCTGGCAGCCTAAGGGGGTCCAGCAGCCCTGGGCAGAGCCCTCCCTTGGCAGCAGCTCGGGAAATCCCAGCAGGGATGCAGAGGCAGCAGGAGAATTTCCGCCAAGAGGGCGTGGGTGGGGAGAGCTTAACTCCTCCACCGAGGCTGAGTGTTTGCAGGATGCTCGGCTGCTGCAGGGGGACAGGATGGGACTCATCCATCCCTAGTGATACCTGCTTCCTCTTTCAGGCAGAGATTGTCAAGAGACTGAGTGCCATTTGTGCCCAGATTATCCCCTTCCTGACGCAGGAGGTAAGGAGGAGGCAGGGGGTGGGCATCAGGTTGCTCTGGCTTCTTGAGAAGGGGCGAATCAAAGTCCAGCCTGAACAACAGGAGGTTTTGGGGAAGAAAACCTCCACGCCTGGGCAGGAGGGGTGGGAGAAGGGGCTGTGCAGGGGTGGGTGGGGCAATGTGGAGCCAAGTGCTCCCTGCAGCCAGGAGCATGGTGCAACCACCCTCGTGCTCTTCCTCCCCAGCACCAGCAGCAGGTCCTGCAGGCGGTGGAACGGGCCAAGCAGGTGACCATGGGGGAGCTCAACAGCATCGTCGGAGTGAGTTGCACTGCCTGGCACTGGGCAAAGACTCTTTCCTGCCTGGGGGCTCAGGCCCTGCAGTGATGAGGGAAGTCAGGGGTTGTTACTGTTTTGGTAAGGCCATTGTGGTTCCTGGAGGTGTTGGATGCCCTTTGGGATACTCCCTGAGCAGAGTGGGGCAGAGCCATGGCTTGGTCGTGTCTGCAGTGGGGAGGGACTCACAGGTGGAAGGGGCAGTGGTTGGAAGGGGCTAAGGAGAAAAACAAAGTCCAGAGAGAGAATAAAAGCAGACTGTGCTGTGCTGAGCCTGCTTGACCCTCAGAGCCCAGACAGCCTGTGGGTAGAAGGGACAGGGATGTGACCCAGCCTGTGCAGCCCCGAGAGCTCTGCTCCCCCTTCCTCGTCCCCGTCTCATCCCATCGCGCTTCGCATCGCAGCCCGTGCGGGAGGGGAGGGCCCGGGCATGGCTGCGGCTGCCTCCTCCACATCCAGGACCATTTGCTCTTTCTCTTTCAGCAGCAGCAGCTTCAGCACCTCTCCCACCACGCATCCCCCCTCCCGCTGACACCCCACCCTTCCAGCATGCAGCCCTCTAGCCTGAGTGGGGCCAGCGGCACCTCGGGGCTCCTGGCCCTCTCGGGGGCACTGATGGCACAGGCTCAGCTGGCCACCAAGGAGGACAGAGTGGCCCAGGATGGGGAGAACAGAGGTAAGGGGAAGAAGCACAGCTGGGTTAACCCTTTAAAGGCTGGCTGAGTCAGTGCTGGGAGCAGCGTGTGCAGGGATCCTGCTGCCTGCTCCGCCTCTTTCCTGAGGCTGCTGCATCCCTGGGGATGGCAAATCCAGCTCATGAAATGCCTGCAGCCCCAGGAGGCTGGCTCCGCTTCTGACCCGGGAACTACTGCTCTGCAGTGGTGGTACGAGGCTGTGTGTGCAGCCCTGGCTCTGGGCAAGTGTTTGTGCACACACAGGTCTCCCTGCTCCCCTGGATGTTTCCAGTGCATGAGGGTCCCCCCCTCCGTGAGGCAGCTGGGAGGTCCCCACCACAAAGAAACCCTCTCTTTTTACACCAGGGTTTACACCAAGTAAAGATCTGATGCCTAAAGGGGAGACTTTTAGGGGAAAATACTGTTGCAAGCCCCTGGTAGAAACTGTGGCAGCCACAGGCCTGGGGCAAGCAGTGTAGAAAGCAGAGCCTGATTGCGTGTGTTGTGCCGTGTAAATTACACTAATTCCTAGTCCATAGCGGTGCCTCCTCCTGTCAGGATCACAGAGTGATCCTTACAAACATCATCAATATTTAATCATCGTTAAATCAGTGCTCTGAATGCTACTGGCAGGCCTGGGCCAAATTGGTAACGCCGCCCAGCTTTGCTTGTGGCCTGTTGCTGCTGAAGGAGAAACTGCTCTGAGCACAAGTCACCTTTTCAGAGCACAGGCATGGAGTAGTTGTGCTGAGAGGAGGCTGGGACAAGGAGGGAGGCTCTGGGCAGCTTTATGGGCTGGAAACAGGCAGCCAAATTTAGCAGGAGAGACGTTTCTCTGCAGACTCCCCTGGGGAAGGTGCTGACTGAAGTGCAGTTGGGTCAGGACCCAAGAGCAGCAGCAAAGCTGGGCACTGGGTGGGGTTTGCTGCAGGTTCTCATGGTCTGGTTTGGCTCGTAAGATTTCAAGGTGGTGAAAAGAGCAGCAGGAAACTGTCGGTGGCAGCTCTGCCCCCCTGCACACAGCTGTCTGCAGTTCCAATCCTGTCCGTGTTTCTTTAAGGATGGCTTCCACAAAGGAGGAAAACAAAGTCCAGAGAGAGAATAAAAGCAGGCTGTGCTGTGCTGAGCCTGCTTAACCCTCAGAGCCCAGACAGCCTGTGCCTCCAGCCAGAACTTCTCTCAGCCTGGGTGTCTGGCTGTGGTGAGGGCCATTCCTTATTTAAAAAAAA
>VZRF01010497.1:194209-214430 GCA_013396875.1 Vireo altiloquus
AAAAAGGTTGAAATGCTCCATCTGTCTGGGGTTAATCCTTGGTGCTCTGCCGTAGTTAGCCAGAGCTGGTGTGAGTCAAACTGAGCCAGGGGTGCAGGGCTGTGGCAGGCATCTGGTCCCCCTCCAGACCATGGCCTTGGAGCAGTGCCTATGAGAATCCCTCAGCTTCCCACCCCTGCCTGCCTCTTTTTGCCAGCAGAGACCTGGACTCATTATCACCAATAATGTGATTTCTCTCTGTGGTGGATCTTTAGGAGCAAAAATCAACCAGGGAGGGTTGCTAAACCCCAGCCCACCACCCTGTGCTTGGATTTGCAGTAATAAATGCCTGGCACTTCTTCCCTGGGCTCAGGGACGTGGACCTGCTCTGCTGCGCATGTACCAAAGCCTCAGAGGGTTTCCAAGCAGGGCTTTTAGGCATGGCTTCCTGAGGAAGTAGGATGGGTGTGATCCAGGGGATCTCAGCTGGCTGGCCAGCTCGTCCCCTCCTGGTGGCTTTGGACCTGTTGTCGTGTCTGGGAAAGAGATTCGAAAGCTGGGATAATTTCTTGGAAGGAGGTGGGTGGATAGAGATTCCCCTGCTTCCCCAAGGAACACCAAAGTGCTGACCTCCCTTTAGACAACAGAGAACCCACCCTTCAGGTGGGCAAAGTGGGAAATCAGATGTGTTTGTTTGTTTGTTTTTTTAAGCCTGTGTCCTGCTGTTTCCTGCCTTGCCTGTGCCACTCTCCTTCCTGCCTGGGTATGTGGGGCACAGCCTTGGCATTAACAACCTCTTCCTCTCCTCCCCTCTGCTCTGACACGGACCTGGGACGCTCTCCCTGCTGCTGCCTGGCTCCAGAGCACACCCCAAGCCGGGTAAGCTGTGACAGGCAAGTGGCCTCAGCTGGCCCTGATACCATCTCCAGTGTGCTCCAAGCTAGCCACTGGCTCCTGGGAAGGGATGGGGGTGCTGGGTGAGCTTTACTGGCCTGGGTGGGCTGTGTTTGCATCAGGGTTTTGTAACTGAAGGTTCTGGGCCACCTCAATTCGGTCTTTGCTGATGCAAGGAGCTAAAGATCAAGGGCTGCTCCCAAAATAACCAGCTCTGTCCTTTTCAAGGAGTTTCCAGTTTAGGAATCGTTCTGAACAGGTCTCAGAGCTCCCAGCCCCTCTGCAGTCCTTGGCTGCCCCCTCCCTTTTAGGATCCCCCCAGTCCCAGAGCTGTGACTCCCTTCCCAGGCTCCACAGTAGCTCTGCAGTATCCAGAGTACAGGCAGGGGAGGGAAGGGTTAATGAGCTTCTCCGCTGGGAAGCTGTAAGCATTGATCTTGGGCTTGCAGGGTGGGAGAGGAGGAAGCAGAAAAGGCTTCTGTGATCCCATGGCTACCCAGGCAGCTCCTCCAGAGATCCTGGGGGGCAGGGATCACCCTTTCTGCTCCGTGGTTCTGTGTCAAAGCCGCTGATCTGACTGTGCTGGGAGCAGTCAGCAGCAGGGAGCCCTGGGATGGGGCATCTCCATCGCTTTCCTGTGATGAGTGTGGGGTTGCCAGGGGATGTGTGACACCCCTGCAGCTGCCAGCTGCCTCTGGGGAAGGGGTGTCCTTCCTGCTTGACCCCATTCTGCTTCCCAACCCTCGTGACAGGGTTAAGGTGAAGCAAACACGGCTCCAGTGGGGATTTTTTGCTCCAGCCTGGCTCGTTGTCTCTGCAGGGGTGGATCTCTCTCTGGTAGAGTTGGGGATGTGCCTCGCTCAGCTCCCAGCTTTGGGGTTTTGGGGTCATGCCCACCAGCCATGGAGATGCTTTGCTAGGATGGGGGTGGTCATGGAGCAGGGCCTGGCTCTCTGCCCTCACAGTGGCTCACACACCTTCCTCTCCCTCTCTGCCTCAGAGTGTTTCTTCTTCCCCTCCCGAGAGCCTGCAGGACGAGGAGCGGACAGGGCTGAAGCGGAAGCGGGAGGAGAAGGACCTGCCTGGGCATTCTGTGAGTGCACCAAGGGCTGGGCCTGGGGGGTGGCTGGGGAGCTCGGTGCCTGCCCTGCTGCACAGGGCTGCTGTCCTGCGAGCAAGAACAAACCAAATGAAGAGCCCCAGGGAGGCCCCTCGGCCTGAGGTCTGGGTTGCTGCCAGCAGGATGTGGTTGGTGTTTGTCCATGGAGTAATGCCCAGGGAAAATGGGTCTCTGCTGTCTGAGGTGCTGGGGCAGAGCACAGAGCCTGGTCCGGCCTTGCCCTGTCCTGACCGAGCCCTTCCGGATTTCTCCCTCTTCGCAGGACAGCGATGGGGACAAGAGTGACTACAACCTGGTGGTGGATGAGGTAAGCCCTTGGAGCCTGGCAAGGTGTCCTGCTCAAGCTGCAGTCATTAGCTATAGGACTCTGGTTGCCCAGCTTTGGGGTTCTTTAGGGTCCAGCTCGTTGCTGCTGGGCAGCAGTGGCCGGCCAGGACATGTGCCAGCCCTGCTCCAGTGCATTGTGCCAGCCAAGACTGATTCCATTCCCGCTGCTCTGGAAAGGCTTTGCCAGCCACAGGCTTGGCTCTGCTTCATGATCCCCCTTTCAGCCCCTCTGCTGTAGCATCCTGTATGGGGAGGCTGATAAGCTGGATGAGAGCTCCATGGAGCTGGGCTTGCTGCTGGCAGCTCTCGTGGATGGAGGTGGCAGGAGCCTCAGAGCACACCCTGACCCTGTCAGCCCCAGGCCTCAAGCCCATGTCCTGCCCTGCCTGGCCCTTGGGCAGCCTGGACTTTCACACCCCTCAGTGTGTCTCAGTGCAGGGGATGCACTGAATTCCAGTCTTTGGCAATGGAGCTGCCATGTTCTTCTGGTACAACCTCCCCTGAACTGGGGCACACATGACAGAGCTTCATCCCAGCCACCACTATTCTTGGTAGAGATGATGTTTTCGGGGACATACTTGTTCCTTTCCTAGAGGACAGAGGGGGAGAGGAAGACGTGAGGTCTTTTTTGCTCGTGCCACTTCCTAAGATGCAAGCCCTGAAAGGAAGATCAGCAGGAATTTTTGCAGAAAATGACACTTATGAAAGCCACTCGTTGATGTCATTATGGTGATAAAAATTCGCAGACCTGGTTGAATGAGTGCAAGAGCCGAGGGGTGGCCTTTGAAATGGCAGCCCTGTCTCAGCTCCTCACGTGTGCTAATCCCCATCCCTCCTTGTGAAGGCATCCGTGGCCACCAGTGTCCTCTGAACCTGCTGTCACCTCTCATTTTGTCCAAAGAGAAAAATCGAGGCCGTTTCTCATCCAGAGGAGCAGAACAGAGTCCTCTGAGAGGCTGCTCCTCATTCAGGCTGAGGGCACCGATGGTGGTCCTGGGTGGCTCTTGAGGGTCCCTCTCATACCTGCCCTCCCTCACAGAGGGATTCCTGCTTCTCACAGAGCTGTTCTCCCCTCAGGACCCACCCTCGGAGCCCGGCAGCCCCGGCCGCTCGCCCAGCCGCCGCCTGGCTCCGTCCCGCCGGGAGCTGCCCGAGAGCCCTGCGTCCATCGGCTCCAGCGGCAGCACCACGGCCCGCCAGCCCAAGGACCAGAGCCCGGTAGGAGCCCCTGGGCAGCCTGGGCTGGGGGTGGGATGTGGGGCCAGGAGCATGGCCCTGAATTTCTCTCTGTGGCCAGCGCGCTGCAGCGCGAAACGGGCACAGAAACGCCAGTGGTTTGTAGCCACTGCCACCCCCCCGCCCTGGGGCAGAGGGCTGTGCTCTAGGCATGGGGTAAGTGCTGCTGGGCAGAGGACAGGCTCTGCAGTGCTCTCCACCCGCCTGCCTGCAGGATTCCCCAGAGCTGCTCGTAGCAATTGATTTTTCCTTTTTTTTTTTTTTTTTCCTTCTCCGTGTGTTTTTTTTTTTTTTCTCCTTCCTTGCCAAGCACCAGTCCAGTGCTCAGATTGAAACATCAGCAATGTGGGAAGGGGGAGGGATGTTTCTGCCACTCCTTGGCCTCCCAGCCACCGCAGGGACCAAGTGATACGTCCCCCCATCTGGGGTCAGGAGCCAGCTGGGGGCTGCGGGCAGCAGCGAGCAGCAGCTCCCCGGCACAATCGGATTAGAGCAGACAAAGCGCCCTGAGCAATCTGCCAGCACAGCACGTAGCTTTTCTCTGTTATTAATTTTTTTTTTTTTTTTTTCCCTTTGCTGGTGTCGACAAAATCCCCAGACAGAAAAAGCAGAAGAAATAGGAGAGGCAAGGAAAAAAGCAAGGAATGAAGTAGCTGTGGGGATTGGAGAGGCCACTTCATACCGGGCATCCTCCTGGTCCCAGGCTGGGGATGGGGATGCCCCCGCATGCAGGAGGGAGTTTTGCTTGGGGGGAGTAGCAGATGTGTTTGTGGGGTCTTGTGCTGGTGGGCACTGCAGGGTTGGGGCAGTTTGGGGTGACCCAGAGCTTGCATGGGTCATTTGCACCTGTGGGGAGAGTGGGGCTGTGCGAGGGGCAAAGGAGAGGGGTCCTGGATGGCCAGTCCCTGTCCAGCTCCGTCCAGGAGCTCCTTCCACCCTGCAGGGTGTGGAGGCTGCCGGCCCACCTGTGGTGCTGGGAGGGCTGTCCCAAGGCCCTGCTGCCATTGCTGAAGCTGCTTTTTTTCCTCTGCTGCACAGACTGACTCTGTGGCCAGCGCTCCCACCTCCAAGCCCTCCTCTTCCTCACCACCCCATGACTCCCTCACGCCTGGCCCAGGGCCCAGCTCGGCCGTCCCGCTCCGGCCGCCTCCGGCCAAGGCCCCCACCACCGACACCGTCAGTGAGTGTCCAGGGACAGCGTGGGGTCCTGCTCTGCGGGACAGCGCCGTGGGGCTGGGATGGAGGGAAGCAGGACACCGTCTACCACCAGCAGAGCTGGCAGGGCCGTTTTGCTCCACAAAATCAGACCTATCAACCATGGCCAACAGGAGCATTGCCACGTATCAGACTGCCTGGTGGGCTCAGACCTGCTGAGGGTGGCGGCTGGGGGGCAAGGGTTCGATCTGTTTTTCTCTTGACGAGTTGTCATTTCGGTGGGGCTGCACGAAGCCAGGAGCTTCAGGGCTTGGGCTGTGGGGGCTGGAGGGGGGTGGCTGTGCAGTCACCGGGTGTCCCTCTCCCCCGGGTGACGCTCGCTCGCGCCCGTGGGCCAGGGCCAAGACGCGGGTCTCTCCTCGTGCAGCTCTCTGCAGCCCCCTGAGCTCCTCCAGCCCCTACGCGTCCTCCCTGGGGATGATGTCCCACGCCGCCCTCGGCGCGGAGCTGCCGGCCCCCAGCCTCTACATGGGCATCCACCTCTCGCCCCAGGTCAGCAGCGCGGTGCTCTACGGCCGCTCCCCCATGGTAAGTCACCGAGGGAGAGGCCTTGCTGGCCTGTCCTGGCTCTGCTCCCTGTCTCCCGGGTGTGCACTGTCCCCGTGCAACGTCTGGGGCTTGAGCTGGGGGGTGCAGCCATGGGAAGGGCTCCTGTCTGGGCGTGGATGGGTTGTGAGGCTGGTGGAGGCTTCAGCGTACTCAGAAAAACCTCTGCTGGTTCCGCTGATGTGTAACTGTGTCCGTGGGAACCCATTTTGGCTTTTGTCACTTGCACTTGAGGACAAAAGTGACAGCAAGCAGGGAGCATGGAGGCAGGCCGGCCTGGTCCCAGGGCGTGCAGGGAAAGGCCTGAGGCCTTTGGTGTGCTCTGCGCTGCTCCTCATGTGGCCTTCGCTTTGTGCAGGTGGCGTTTGAGTCGCACCCTCACCTGAGGGCTTCCACCCTCTCCTCTTCACTCTCCGCCATCCCCGGAGGGAAGCCGTAAGTGGCTGGGGGCTGTGGGGAGGGTAGGCAGCGAGGGGCTGAGCCAGGCACAGGGAGCATCTCCCTCCCAAGGGCTCACTGAGGACAGGGCAGGGCTGAGGGGGAGCTGCTCTCCACTCCCGAGTCCAGCACTCCCATTTCATTCCTGGCAGCTGGCAGTAACAAGGAGCTGGGTAATTAAACCCCTCATTAGACAGAGCGCAACGGGCACCTTCCACCTTGGCTTGAGCGTGGCTGAGGGAGAGGTCACCCACTGCCCTCAGTCACCATGCAGGGGTGGTTCAGGCCTCTCTTCTGCTCCCTTCCAGTGCCTGCTCCTTCCACGTCCTCTGGCTCCAAACCGTGCTGCCTGTGTCAGACCCGTGTGGCACCGGCCACTGTCCCCGCAGGATTCTGCTCTGGTTCTCACTGCTCTGCTCCCTTCCAGTGCCTACTCCTTCCACGTCAGCGCCGACGGGCAGATGCAGCCGGTGCCTTTCCCCCCCGACGCCCTCATCGGCTCCGGCATCCCCCGGCACGCCCGGCAGCTGCACACCCTGACCCACGGCGAGGTGGTCTGCGCTGTCACCATCAGCAACTCCACGCGACACGTCTACACCGGGGGCAAGGGCTGCGTCAAGGTGTGGGACGTGGGGCAGCCAGGCACCAAGACGGCCGTGGCTCAGCTGGACTGCCTGGTGAGGACGAGGAGGAGGATCAGAAAGACCTTTGGGGTGGGGCTGGGAAGGGGAAGGTGCCCCTGTTCCAGTGGAGAGCACAGAGGGGCCTTTTGCATCTGCAGTGAGAGAAGGAGATGCGTCTCCTGCGAGCCCCTGTGTGCTCATCCTCATCTCCTTCTTGCCTTGCCCTGTGCCCCCCGTTCAGAACCGTGACAACTACATCCGTTCCTGCAAGCTGCTCCCCGACGGCCGCAGCCTGATCGTGGGGGGGGAGGCCAGCACCCTCTCCATCTGGGACCTGGCAGCCCCCACGCCTCGCATCAAGGCTGAGCTCACCTCCTCTGCCCCTGCCTGCTACGCCCTGGCCATCAGCCCTGATGCCAAAGTCTGCTTCTCCTGCTGCAGCGATGGCAACATTGTAGTGTGGGACCTGCAGAACCAGACGATGGTGAGGTGAGCCTGGGGTTGGGGCTATAGGACAGGGAGAGAGGGAGATGCTGGCTCTTGGGGAGCTCCCTGCCCTGACAGCTGTGCCCTCGCCCTCTCCATCCCCTTCTTTCCCAGGCAGTTTCAAGGCCACACGGATGGTGCCAGCTGCATCGACATCTCCAACGACGGCACCAAGCTGTGGACAGGAGGCCTGGACAACACCGTACGCTGCTGGGACCTGCGGGAGGGACGGCAGCTGCAGCAGCATGACTTCAGCTCCCAGGTAAGGGCTGGGGCTCTCAGGCACCACCACAGGGCCGGCTGGGACCTGCTGGGCTATGGTGTGAGCCTGTCTGTCCCCTCAGATCTTCTCCCTGGGGTACTGCCCGATGGGAGAGTGGCTGGCGGTGGGGATGGAGAGCAGCAACGTGGAGATCCTGCACGTCACCAAACCCGACAAGTACCAGCTGCACCTCCACGAGAGCTGTGTCCTCTCTCTCAAATTCGCCTCCTGCGGTAGGCAAGGGCTGGTTTTTTTCTGCCTGTGCTGTGGACGGGCTCAGATTGATCCCTTTGGTTTACTTGCTTGTGCTCAGCTCCCCTGAATGGAGTCCCAGACATTGACTCTGTCTCCTGTCCCAGGGAAGTGGTTTGTGAGCACAGGGAAGGACAACCTGCTCAATGCTTGGCGGGCGCCCTACGGAGCCAGCATCTTCCAGGTGGGGCATTTGTGCAGGGGGGTGACAGTGGCTCCAAGCCACCAGCCCTGCTCTCACCTCCTGCCTCTCTCGCTCGCAGTCTAAGGAGTCCTCGTCAGTCCTGAGCTGTGACATCTCTGTCAATGACAAATTCATCGTTACGGGCTCTGGTGACAAGAAGGCCACGGTGTACGAGGTTGTTTACTGACTCCATCACCCTCCCTCTGCCATCAGGAAAGGGGACACACCTCACTCAAAGCCACCACGGCTCACAGAGGCCTCCAGTGCTGGACCTGCCCTCCTGCAGCTCTACTTTCCCTTCTCCTCCTCTGCTTTCAGGCACCACACCAAGGCCCCAGCTCCATTCTCCCACCCCAGTTCCTGCACGAGGCTGGAGGTGAGGGCTGGGTATAGCCTGGCATGCTCCAAGGCTAGGCAGGGGCTGGGCTGGGCATCCTGGGCCCTGTCTGTCCCTTAGGCAGCTGAATGGGGAGCTGGACAAAGCCTGAGAGAGCGTGTGTCTCCAGAATTACTGCTACTGATTTAATGGCACCCATTTTCTGCTGCAGAAACAGCTGTAAATTATCAGTAAAGAAATGTATTTAACTATGTTTTCCATCCCTTACTAATAAAAAGGAACAAAAGAAGGGCTGGGCTGGTTCTGGGCAGGGGTCTTTGCCAGCCAACACTGCCAACTGTGCCAAGGGCTGGGCTCTGAAAGCTGTGCTGGGGGCCTGCTTGTGGCCAGCAGCACAGGGGAGGATGCTCCCAGCGTGGCAGAGGTGTGGCTGCTCGCCTGCCACGGCAGCCCCAGCTCCAGCACTGCTCCGTGGTGCCTGTGGTGAGCTGTGGCTGGAAGCTGGGCTGGGGGCAGGAGCCCAGAGCCGCTGCCACACCGCGGCCGCCGTGCCGCTGCTCCCCTGCCAGCCCCTGTGCTCTTGGGAGCAGCCCTGCTCGCCCACGGCAGCGCTGGCAGGCAGCCAGACCGATAAGGCAGTGCTGAGTGCTCACATCTCATTTCCTTCAAAAACCACTTCCTCCAGCGCCGGCCTCTCGCCCCACACCCCACGGAGGCAGCGCAGAGTCACCGCCACGCTCTGCTCTGTGCCCACAGCACCAGGCTTGGCTCCTGCTCCCCCACCACAGCCAAGGCCAGGGATGAGCTCTGCCCACAGAGGAGCTGCCTCAGACCCCCCTCAGCACAGGAAAGAAGGAGTAAGTTGTGACCAAAGGCAACAAGGCTCCTGCCATGGTCTCACCCCTTCTCACCTGGCTCCATCCCACCGTTATAGAGCATCGAGGCTACTGCCCAGGACAAGAACATCTGCCTTTTTTTTTTTGTTTGTTTGTTTTTATTATTAAATACACCCTGGGAGGCACAGAGGGAAGTGAGGCCAGAGCCCATCCACCCTGGCAGGCCCAGAGCCTTAAACAAATAAAAATCCCCACAACAAAAAGTTAAAAACAAAAATAAAAAAGCACCCAAACAAAACCCCTAACGATGCCAGACCTCCCCCCACCCCCCATCTCCATCTCCCACAGTCTAGATTTAGAAAGAAACCCACAAAGAACAAAACAAGGAGAAAGTCCCCAGGAAATCCACCCCGAGCAGCAGCCTGCATGATGCCTGGCCACGGTCCCAGGGCCACCTCCACCCCTCTCCACTCTCCTCCAGCTGGGATGCCACAGCCACTGGCTGCACGTTCTTTGGGAAGTCAGCAGCAGGGCAGGTAAGAGTCCACCTGTCCATCCACGTGGACACCTGCCTGTCCCGCAGTTGGCACCTCTCGGGCTCAGTAAATGATCTCGTAAACTGTTGCTTTCTTGTCCCCTGAGCCAGTCACAATGAACTGGTCGTCCGTGGAGATGTCGCAGCTGAGGACGGAGGAGGTTTCCTTCGACTGGAGAGAACAGGGATTAAGCACAAGGAGCAGCCCCAGGGCAAAGTCTCACCCCTGCTCCTTGGGGAACCAGGGAGGCTGCAGGGATGAGTTTATGGGGCTCGTTATTGCTAACACACGTTTACAGATGGGCTGTACTGGGCAGCCTCACCCCGAGGAACTCCCAACCTTGCTGGCTGCTCACCTGGAAGATGCTGGCTCCATAGGGCGTCCGCCAGGCATTGAGCAGGTTGTCCTTCCCCGTGCTCACGAACCACTTCCCTGTGGAGGGACAAATAAGCCTTAAGTCACTGAACCAGGCCCAGCAGCTGGATCCCAGAGGCAGAGCCTGCCCAGGCTGTGAAACACACGGTGGGTATGAGGCAGCCACATCTCTGCCACCCGTGAGCCAAGGGAATACAAAGGGGAGTTTGGCTTCAGCAGCCAGCACTGCACCAGGAGGGATGGATACCCCTTTTCTGGCTGTCATTCACTGAGGACAGGGCTGGCTACCGGAACAAACGCTTGCCCCCAGTGCAACGAGCCCTGCGACACACAGCCAGAAGTAGAGGTGGCATCCATGAGGCTCCAGAGCAAGGGGGGCCAGGAGAGGCGTGCCTACCACAGGAGGCGAATTTGAGAGAGAGGACACAGCTCTCGTGGAGGTGCAGCTGGTACTTGTCGGGTTTGGTGACGTGCAGGATCTCCACGTTGCTGCTCTCCATCCCCACCGCCAGCCACTCTCCCATCGGGCAGTACCCCAGGGAGAAGATCTGAGGGGACAGACAGGCTCACACCGTGGTCCAGCAGGTCCCAGCCAGCCCCGTGGTGCTGCCTGAGGGCCCCAGCCCTTACCTGGGAGCTGAAGTCATGCTGCTGCAGCTGCCGTCCCTCCCGCAGGTCCCAGCAGCGTACGGTGTTGTCCAGGCCTCCTGTCCACAGCTTGGTGCCGTCGTTGGAGATGTCGATGCAGCTGGCACCATCCGTGTGGCCTTGAAACTGCCTGGGAAAGAAGGGGATGGAGAGGGCGAGGGCACAGCTGTCAGGGCAGGCAGCGCCTGCAGCACGGAGTGTGGGCAGGGCAGCACCCAGCAGTGAGGAGCTGTGAGGATGGCTAGGGTTAGACACAGGCAGGGGCTGCAGGGGACTGAGTGGTCCCTGGCCCATGGAGTCCCCAGAAGTCCTTTCTATGCTCCCCCCTGCCCGAGACTCACCTGACCAGTGTCTGGTTCTGCAGATCCCACACCACGATGTTGCCATCGCTGCAGCAGGAGAAGCAGACTTTGGCATCAGGGCTGATGGCCAGGGCGTAGCAGGCAGGGGCAGAGGAGGTGAGCTCAGCCTTGATGCGAGGCGTGGGGGCTGCCAGGTCCCAGATGGAGAGGGTGCTGGCCTCCCCCCCCACGATCAGGCTGCGGCCGTCGGGGAGCAGCTTGCAGGAACGGATGTAGTTGTCACGGTTCTGAACGGGGGGCACAGGGCAAGGCAAGAAGGAGATGAGGATGAGCACACAGGGGCTCGCAGGAGACGCATCTCCTTCTCTCACTGCAGATGCAAAAGGCCCCTCTGTGCCCTCCACTGGAACAGGGGCACCTTCCCCTTCCCAGCCCCACCCCAAAGGCCTTTCTGATCCTGCTCCTCCTCCTGCTCCTCCTCCTCCTTGTCCTCACCAGGCAGTCCAGCTGAGCCACGGCCGTCTTGGTGCCTGGCTGCCCCACGTCCCACACCTTGACGCAGCCCTTGCCCCCGGTGTAGACGTGTCGCGTGGAGTTGCTGATGGTGACAGCGCAGACCACCTCGCCGTGGGTCAGGGTGTGCAGCTGCCGGGCGTGTCGGGGGATGCCGGAGCCGATGAGGGCGTCGGGGGGGAAAGGCACCGGCTGCATCTGCCCGTCGGCACTGACGTGGAAGGAGTAGGCACTGGAAGGGAGCAGAGCAGTGAGAACCAGAGCAGAATCCTGCGGGGACAGTGGCCGGTGCCACACGGGTCTGACACAGGCAGCACGGTTTGGAGCCAGAGTTGTGAGCAAAACGCAGCTGGTGATGACAGCTGGGCACACAAGAGCCACCGCCCAGCTGTGCTGTCCATCCCTGCTAACCCCAGCTTGTCCACACCGCCCAACTTCAACCCCACGAGCCACCTCACCCCCTGCCCCAGCGCCGCCCCAGCCCAGCCCAGCCCAGCCCCACTCACGGCTTCCCCGAGGTCCCCACTTGCATGCCGGCCACCAGCCCTGGGACGCGCATGTGCGGGTGAGGGTCGTAGCCCACCTGGAGGGGACAGCGGGTGAGAGGGGCTCACACCCCATGGCCCCACGGCCCCGCGGGGATGAGGTCACGCACCAGGGGCGAGCGCCCGTAGCCGCCGGCTCCCACGGCGGCCGCAGCCCCATTGAGCTGCGGGGACATGAGGTGGAGGCTGGCATAGGCACCAGTCCCGGCCACGTCCCCGTTGACCGCAGGGTGGGCCAAGCCAAAGGCGGCCGAGTAGGGGCTCTGCACTCCCAGCGGATTCCTCAGGCCCAGGGCTGGTGGAGGAGAGGCAGAGTGAAGGGATGGGGCCCTGCAGACAGAGCTGTGAGACCCACCCAGGCCCCGGTGGGGCCAAGCTCACCCAGGGGGTCCACGGGGACCTTGGCAGCGGTGGGGCGAAACTGCTGGGCACTGCTGGAGCCTGGGACGGTGTCACCCTGGGAGGTTGGTGTGCTGGACTTCAGGCTGGGTGTCCCTGCCTTCTCCACCTGTCGGGAACAGGATGGGGATGTGACAACTGCAGCACTCCCATGCCAGGGTGTCCCTGTAAGCTCCCCCTCAACGACAGCCCAGCCCAGACAGTGCTGCAGGGTCTGTGGGAGGGGATTTGAACTGAGACCTAAGGGAGCAGGAGCCCCTCCCTGTCTGTCCAGCACCTTGTCCCATGGGTTTGGAGGCAGAGGACCCATGTGTGGCCACTCTGTCAGCCGAGCCCAGGCAGCAGGACACGAGCACAGGCCCCGAGCGAATCACACGTACCACAGGTGCATCCTTGCTCCGAGATGGGGACGTGCTGCTGGAGGAGGCCATGGAGGTTGGACTGAGGGGCACTGCCTCCTTCCTGCCCAGTGGGACCTTCTCCACCCCGTTCTCCCGGGACGAGTAGGAGTGGACACTGTGCGGGGAAGAGGGGTCCTGGGGGGAAGGGAAATCAGCAGGCAGCAGAGCAGGCAGGAGCGCAGAGACGTCCCAGGTCATGGTGAGCTGGTGGCTCAAGCAAGGGCCAGGCTGCCAGCCTGCATCCTGGGGCTTATTGCTGCTGCTGGCAAGGGTCAGGGAGCACAACTCCCACTGGCAGCTCCCTGTGATGCCCTCCTCTGCCTGGAGCAGCCTGTTTAGCCCCACCCTCAGGGATATACAGCACACACTGACCCCAGCCCCCTCCCAGTGTCCCAGCACACTGACCTCATCCACCACCAAGTTGTCTTCACTTTTGTCTGCATCGCTGCCCTGAAACACGGAGCGCGGTTGGAGCCAGAGGGGCTTCAGCCGCCCTCATTCCTGCCTGGAGCTGTGCCAGAAGCACGGGTAGCTCCATTCATCACCCCCACAGGAGGGAATGAGGCCACCCCGAGCCCCCCAGCCCTGGGCTCACATAGTCTGTCACAAAGTCCTTCTCCTCCACCTTCCTCTTCTTGCTGCTGCTCAGGTACTCGGCGATGGCTCGTGCCCGCTCCCCGTTTGACAGCGCCAGGGAGCTCTGGGGGGAGGGGACACAGTGTCAGTGGCTGGGGACACTGTGCTCAGCTCCTGGGATAGGGCTGCAGCTGACTCCAGGAGCATGGAGGGCCCCAGCCCAGCCCTGTGTCCTGATTGCAGCCGGTGTCGCCACAGAATGGTGCAAGAGAAGAAAAAGGCACTTACGGGGCCGGGGTCTCGGTCTGTCGCTGTGGCAACGCAGAGGCGCAGCACGAGGAGGAGGAGGGAAAGGGGGACATGCTGTGTCACCGCCAAGAGTCCCCCAGGAAAGTCACCTGCCTCACCCACGAGTGCTGGGGCGTTCACAGCAGGGCCAGACCAGCATGACAGCAGCAGGATGGTCCTGGGCCCCCCCCAGGGATGATCCCCCACCAGCTCACCTCACCACCCTCCCACGAGGGTGCTGGTCAGTGGAGGATGTTTCCCACCCAAACCCTTTGCAGCTGCAAGCCCCCTGCCCCTCCAGCCCAGTCGGCAGCCCTGAAGCATGGACAAGTGGCCCCCACCCCAGGGAAGTGCCCAGGTAAGAAGGGCACGGGGAGCAGAGGGAGCCCCAGGGCCCCACATCACCTGTTCCCAGGTTCACTTAGACCCAACCACCCCCCGCCCTGGCTCCCCCCACACTCACCCCTGGGCTCCGTGTCATGGACTCCTCGGTCATCCTTGGCCAGGAGCTGGGCCTGGGCCCCCAGTGCCCCTGAGAGCGCCAGCAGCCCTGAGGCACTGCTGATGCCAGCAAGGCCAGTGGGCTGCATTCCAGAGGGGTGCGGGGTCAGCGGGATGGGGGGAGCGTGGTGCGAGAGGTGCTGGGTCTGGAGCTGGTGCTGGAGAGGAGAGGAGAGAGCAGAGTCGAAGGGCTGCGCCAGGAGAGCTGCTGGGCAAGTGAGGGGCAAGAGGCAGTCCTGGGTCAGTCAGCAACGGGGCCTGAGTGTGCAGGGGCAGGGCACGCACCCAGGGTGCCCCCAGGAATGTTCTGGGGGTCACCACGTCCCTCCCACCGACCCCTCCCACCCTGGGCTGGATGGGGGACCCTGCCTGTACCCAGGGCACTGAACTGCTGCAGTCTCGAGGCAATAACTAAGTGGGGATGGTGGTGACCCCCCCTCTACCCAGGCCACAGAGCATCAGGACACAGTGCCAGGCACCAGCCACCACCCCCAGCTGCATCTCCTGCATCCTGAATCCTGCTGGCAGCCCCCAAACCAGCCTGGTTTGCCCCTCTCCTCCCTTCGACTCAGCCGTGGGTGGGAGAAGGCATGAGGGGCAGGAGGCATCTCCAGCCCAGGCATGGCAGGAGCCTGGGAGGTGCCATCGTGGCAGAGCCCCTCAGCCCTGGCCCAGGAGTGGCGGGGAGTGGTGGGCAGAGGGTTGACGTACCCCGATGGCCGCGTTCAGGTCGGTCATAGTCACCTGCTTCGCTCGCTCCACAGCCTGGACCACCTGCTGCTGGTGCTGTGGGGAGAAAAGAGCGGGGCTGGGGCAGGCTGGTTTCTTTCCCTGGGCCCCAAAGTAGCTCTGCACACTCAGCTGGGGCCCGAGGGCTCACCCACCTCCTGAGACAGGAACGGGATGAGCTGGGCGCAGATCACGTTGAGCCGCTTGGCGATCTCCGTCTGGCAGGGGGAGAGAGACAGAGCCCATCAGGGCAAGAGGCAGAGCAGACCCCATGCCGAGGGGCCCTGATGCTGCCAGGAGATTCCCTCACCACGGGTGCTTGGCCCAGGCAGCCTCAGGGTACTGGCACTCAGCCCCAAGAGCTGCTTCCCAGCACGAAAGAGCAGAAACACCCTGGGGGGACCATTCCTATTCTTAACAACACCCCTTTCAAAACCCAGCATCCTCCATCTCCACCCTGAGTGCCAAGGGACAGCTTCCAGCTCCTCCCTGCCAGGGACATGAAGTCCCACGGCCCACGCCACTGAGGCCACCCCCAAGCAAGCCCCCAGCCCTGCAGCCATGGCCCCTGCAGGCTCCCCCACCCTCCCTGCCCTCCACGAAGCCTCCTGCCAGCACCACGCCCACTACCTGCCGCCCTCCCAGCCCTCAGGAAGCCCTGGAGAGGTGCTCTCCTTCCAGCTGCTGTTTTTCTGCAACACTCGAGTGCCACTGGCAATCAAGAGCGCAGAGTGCGGGGAGGGAGAGCAGCGTCGTGCTGTGCTGTGCCAGGTTCCCAATGGCAGCTCCTTGCCAGCTTCCAGGGCCCCACATTCCCAATGGCACCCCCTACCATCTTCCAGGACCCCACATTCCCAATGGCACCCCCTTGCCAGCTTGAAGAGCCCCTGCCAGCCCCACCCTGCACAGCTTGGGCGAGAGGAGAGCACAGACATTCAACCATCCCCACCCTCACAGACACAGCCCTGGCACGAAGTCCGAGAGGCTGCAGGGACAGGCCCCTGTCTCTGCTGATGGCTGAGAGAGCAGACACTGCTTGAGGCAACAGTGGAGATGCCCACACAGAGCTGGGGACTCGTCCCCAGCACCGAAGAGGGACAGAGATCAGCGGCTCTCCCTAAACCCAGGCAGGGGAGGGATCCCTCCTCCGCTCTTGCCTGGGCAGGGGATGCCCCAGGCATGGGAGTCCAGGTAAGATGTTGTCTCAAGCCCCGAGGAGCTCCCTGTCCACCCCAGTGGGGAGGATGAAAACACCGTGGAGCCAGCACAGGGCTGAGAGGAGGGGGTCGAATCCAGACCCCCTTACCAGCCCCCAGAGGAGGCTGAAGGGCCCCAGAGACAGAGCTGACCCCTGGATGTCCCAGCCAGGACCCTGGGTACATCTCCCACGCCCAGCTGGTGCAGGTGCTGAAGTGCCAGGGTGAGGGGCCACAGCACTGCCCGGCTGGTGTGGGGACACAGACCCAGGGACACTCCCTGCTGCCCTCCAGAGCAGCTGCCGACCTGCTCTTGCCAGCCCCAGAGCACAGAAACAATCTGGCACCTGCCCTTACTTCCCCTTCTGAGGGAGGAAAAAAGAGAAAGAAAAGAAAGGAAGAGGGGGGAGCAAGGAGATTTGGCAGCCGGCAGTTCTGGGAAGGATTTAGCTGTCTCCCGGGGCCGGCAGTGATGGATTCTCTTCCCTAATGCACTGATGGGCAGCAGCTCCTTGGGGAGAGCTGCCTCCAATTCACTCGCACTCGTTAATGTGCAATTTACTGGCACTTTAACGCTCTCAGCATGAAAAATGATCACGCTGTTTGCAGCCCCCCCAGCCACCAGCACCGTCACCTCCCCTCTGGCTCGCGGTGAGCAAGTCCAAGGCCAGGCAGATTCGGGGAGGTGGTTTTACAGAAAGCTACAGGCCCCTTCCATGCCAAAACCAAAGCAACAATAAAAAATTAACGTCTCCTGCTCGTTCCTGTCTTGATCCTCTCCTGCCAAGCCTGTGGCTGCCTGGAGAGCTGCACCACCAAAGCCAGCCCCCAGCCCCATTTCCCTCTGGACAAACCCAGAGCAAAACCCCACGCCTTGGCCCTCGATGATGCCAGCGCTGCTGGGCACCCGGGGAGCCCCTGGGGACCACTGGAGACAGCAAGGACAGAGGCCACAGCACAACACGGCACTACCCAGCCTCCACCCACGGCCATCGGGCGATCGCTGCCTCGGGGGCTCCGGGGCAGCCAGGAGTGCTCAGGACCTGCCCCTGCCTGTGAGCAGCGGAGAATTTGGGGGAAGGGGAGGAGAAACAGCGACCCAATCCCCCCAGGGCAGCGATAACCCGCGGCTTCTGCGCCGGCAGTTCCCGTTCCTCACACAATGGCCGCTGGCTGTCAGAGCAGACTTACGGGCCCTTGTTAAAAGTGCCGACAGCTCACTGGCCGGCGGCCAGCGGCACCTGGGGCTGGCAGAAAACACGAGCCTGAGAGGGCTGGGAGAGAACCGGCAGCCAGAGGAGAGGAGCTCGCAGCCCTCTGAGGAGAGGCTCCGGGCCGGGCGGACCCTTGGCATCCTCCGTCACAAGGGCAGCTTCACACCTCAGCCTCAGCAGGGATGCCGGGACAAGGAGGGCAGCCCAGAGTGGCAGCAGTACCCTCCCAGCGGGCACAAAGCTGGCAGGAGCGGCTGACAACCTGCCCTGTGCTGGGGACAGGGGCCAGCATGGCCACGGTGCCCACCCGAGCATCTCCCGCGCAACAGTTGGCGTCGGCGGGCGCGGGGCGGGCAGGAAGGCGGCGGCAGCGCGCCTCGCCAGGCTCCTCCGCAGCCTCTTTAAAAATAGATGAGAAGAAACCTTCTGTCTCAGAGCAGCTGGTGACCCGGAGCTCGGCACAGGGGAGGAAGGGAGGAAGGGAGGGAGGGAGCTGAGGAAGGGAGGGAGCATCCGGGAGAGAAGCGGCGAGGGAGGATGCGCAGCCCTGAGCCCCCGGAGAGCCCACCCTGCACCCACACCCCAAAACCCTGTTTTCTCCTCAGAACGCTCCTCAGCCCTGGCCCTTGGGTGAGCTGTCCCCGGGCCAGTGGACAGCAGACACTTGCAAAGGTGTCAAGCCAGAGCCCATCACCCTGCTGTGAGCCTGCAGCCTCCCTTGCCCTGAGGAAGGAGCCAGTCTCCTTCACAACAGGCCCCCCACAACCACTCACAACTGGTGTGAGCAACCACACAAGCACAAGTCCTCCACCACTGCTCTCTGCCTGACACAAGAGGCACATCACAGTCCAGGCAGGGCACCCCTAACCCAGCAACCAGAGCACAGATACGTGTGTGGACAGCTAAGGAGGCAGCCAAGGCCATGACTCAGAGCAGCACAAAGGTTCCAAAGTACTGGGAAGGGGACACATCCCCCACAAGCACAGCCTTCCCTGTGCTACAGCAGGGAGCAACCTCCCATGTCATCAGTGGGGAAGGTCCTGAAAGGTCCAAATGGCAAGGTGGGGCCGGGGAGCTGGGACCAAGGAGCTGGACAGAGCTCCCAACCCACCCAGACTCACCTGTTTGTGCATCTCGATGTTCAGGCCATAGGACATCTCGTAGTACTGTGAGGGAGAGAAGGCAGCATCAGCACGGCTCTGGAGACCAGGGGATTTCACAAGCAGAAAGTCCTCCCTGGTGCTGGCACACCAGGTCAGCCTGGCCACAAACAGCCATGGTGTGGCCAGGCCATGGGGACAACATGGTCCTCAGCTCCTCTACCAGGAGCAGAGGTTCCTCTGGCACATGGTTGCAGCCCACAGGATGCACACAGTCCTCCCAGGGCTCCTGCAGGAATGGGGACAACCCACACAGGAGCAGCTTTGCCACCACAAGCTGTGGCAGCAAGTCCTGCTCCAACACCACAGTTCTTTTTTGGGGAAAACCAGACAGTAACAGCCACAGGAACCAGACCTCAGGGCCTGGCTACACAACCCAAAAGCAAGGGGAAGGCAAAGCATCCCTGCATGTCCTTTGATGGTTCAGAGGAGATCCCACACCACCCTTCTCCTTTCAGGTGAAGCTCACTAACCATGACATAATGACGCTGGATTTCTGTTTTTTCTGTTGCCAGCTTTTCACATTCTAACTTCAAGCTGTAAAAATAAAGAGGAGAGAGAGGGAGAAGGAGTGACCCCCTCCTTGGTCCTCCCAGTGGCAGGATGTCCTGGGCTGGACAGAGCACAAGCCCTCCCAGTGTACCATACGCTTCAGCCTCCTCTCAGCTTCAATCCCATCTCCCAACACAAGCTAAGAAAATCACCTGAAAGAGGGTGGGAAGGGGCTGATAAAGAGGAGAGGGACGGCAAAGGGATCTGGGCATCAGGGAGCAATTTGCACGGACTCTTAACCCTCTCCCCAGCATCTGCTTCCCAAATGGAGTGAGCTGCAAAGCTTAGCTGCATTTCAGACCTTGCTCTGCCCCGCACAGCATGGGGAAGGGGAGATGATCCTGGACAACAGCCTCACGGATCAGAAGGACTCCAGGTCTAAGTGATGGCTCTGGCTCATCCCAGGAGCTGGGTGCTGGAAGCCAGCACCTCCTCCTGGGGCTTTTGGCAGGCAAAGTCTGAGTTTCGCCCTCAGACAGCATCATTTCAAGCTACTACAGTGGCACTTGGCACAACCATCCTCTGGAGGGACCAGTCCACCAGCCACACCGGACGGTGCTGCCCGGTGCCAGCAGGAGCCTGTTGCTGGCCAGCACCAGTGAAGTGCCCAGTTCACATGCTGGCATGGGAACTCTGGCAGCTTCTCACCTGTGGTATTGGTTCTGCAGGAACTGGAATTCCTCCTTGATGCGATCCAAGGTCTCTGGGTAAGTCAGCTTGAGGGACTGGGGCGTGCTGGGGATGGCACTGGCAGCAACAGCGGCTCCCGAGGCAGCAGAGGGTGCCTGGAGATGGGCCTAGGCAGAGATGGGACCACCGGGGTCACTGCTGCTGCCCCACAAGGCTGGCACATCCCCCAGGGGTTTCCTACACCCGGGAAAGAGGCTATGGGCACATCCGGGAGAGCAGCACATGCAGAAGGTTGCAGAAGGAGTTACTGGAGAGAAAACTGGTCACAACCAGGCACCAAGGGCCTTGTTAGCATCGGTTTGGCCACCGAGCCAGAGAGGATTAATGACCACGGGTGGCACTGGGCATGGCACAGACCTAGTGGCCTGTCCTCGCCCAACTGCCACACAGCTGAGCTCCCTGCCTGCCCATCACCGTCCCACCATCACACCCCAGTGGATCCCGCTCCCAGCACCTCACAGAGCCCAGACCCGCTCAGCACCGCTTTGGGAAGAGCCACAGCATCGCTCCCGAGCATCGCACTGTCAGCACCGAGCGGGGAGCTGGGGTTTGCGGGCGCAGGCCCTGCGAGGGCAGGGGTGGCACCGCTGCGAGGGGACGAGGCCACAGGCGGGCTCACCGGGGGCCTGTTCTGCGGGAACATCCTTGGCACCGGACAGGCCCGGACCCCTCCGGCCGCGCGGGCCCCGCCGCAGGCTCGGGACGGGGCCTGGAAACAGCTCCCAGCTCCGGATCAGGCCCTGGAGAAGAACCCGGGGGTCACCGCCCGGCGCTGCCCGGGGGCACGGGGCCCTCCTGGAGCCGCAGCGGAGCCCCGGAGCCCCGGCCCCGCCCGCAGCCCCCCCGCGCCCCGCGCCCCCC
>VZRF01010497.1:214667-225249 GCA_013396875.1 Vireo altiloquus
CGCCCCGCCCGCGCGGCCGCCGCTCTGCGGAGCGCGATCAATGAACGAGCGCGAGCGCCAGCTCCACGTGGGGCCTGGCCCGTGCGGGCAATCGCCCCTGCCGCCAGCCAATGGGAGCGCGGCGCGGGCGGCCGCCCCCACGTGGGGAGCGCAGAGCTGCCTTCTCATTGGCCAGCCCGGGCCCGGCCGGTGCGCGGGGTGTCAATCAAGGGAGGCCGAGCGGAGAACGAGGGGGCGGCGCCGCGGTTTAACCCGTGCGGGGCTGGAGGACCGGAGGGGACCGAGGGAGAACCGGGGACGGGCCGCCCCCGCCGCCCAACGCGGGGGATCCCGGGGCACGGCACGGACCCTCCCAGTCCCGCGGCGAGGACCGCCGCCTCCGGCACCGCAGCTTTGCCCGCAAAACGGAGCCGGGAGTTTGCACCGGGAGGTTGACCCTCGGCTTCGGGGCTTTTTGCTGATAAACACAAGAAGTCGTCGTGTCCCGTTCCGTGTCCCGTTCCGTGTCCCTCCGCCCCCTGCTTTGTTTTTGTTTTTATTTAATTAAGAAAATAAACGAACCCGACACCACCCACGCATCCCTCCCGGGGCTGCAGGTCCCGCCTCACCGGGAATTCCCTGCACCGTGTGATGGCGGGGAGCGGCAGCATCCCTCTGCCCGACAGCTCTGGCGGTGGCCTGGGAACAGCTCCTGGGAAAGGCTCCTGAGCCAGCCCTGTTTTTCAGCTCCAGGAAAAGGGGGGACAATCCCCCTGGTCGCTGCCGTCACCCCACGTCCCTTGGGATGCGCGGATACTTGGACTGGGAAAGGGACCCCCATGTCCTCGTCCCGGCAGCCCTTCAACAGCATCCCCATCAGCGCTGTCACCGTCCTCCCAAAGCTCCCCGTGTTTCCAGCCGGAAGGCCGAGGTGCACACAACCCACTTGGGTTTTCTCGTGGCTTTTCTGGTGGCTTTACTCCTTTCGGGAAGATCGGTGGTTGCTCGACATTTTCTGCTGCTGCAGGTCAATCCAGGCTTACACTGAGCAGGAAATAAAACATTTGAGGAGCAGCAGCTGTGAGGAGTCTGTCCGCCTCTCTCCTTTTTTTCCTTAATCCACAACCAGGCCACAGCTCCATACTCGTGGTCCTGTCGCCGTCCAAAGGCAGCTATGGGTCAGCTCACGGGACAGACAGTGGCCGGCCACCGACGCCGATTGCCAGCAGAGTTGGCAGGGTACGGATTGGGAGAACCAGAGCCCCTCCTCAGCGACGGCAACTTGCCTCCAGCCCCTGGAAGAAAAGAACAATAACAATCATAACCTCAACAAACCCACTGAAACAGAGCAGGACCGTGCAAGGGCCACCCTGTGCCTGCCCAAAGGACTCAGCAGTTCCAGGGGTGATGGGTTATGCTGGCCCCTTGGGCTGGGAGCAGGATTTTCCAGCTTCAAGCCAGGTTCTGCTATCTTTACTGAGTCAGGGACAGCCCTTATTCCTGCTGTGGGAAGCCCAGCTCGTTTAGCCCCATTTTGCCCAGTCTGTTCCCTGGCAGTCCCGGCATTTTCTGTGAGCTGCTGTGATCTCAGATAGGAGATCTCCCATTACTCCAGCTCTGCTGAGGGCAGACATGGAGAGAGACTCCCCCTCTCTGGAGCTGGGGATGCCCCTGTTCTCACTGCACCACTCTTGGCCCCACACCAGCAACCAGTGGGGTTTGTGCTCTGTAGAGAGAGGGGGGCTGGTGGGGAGAGCAGCAGAAGAGCGGTCTCCCAACCCTTATTATATTTTAAAATGTAATAACAGCACGATGTCTATTTTCGTAGACAGAACAGATCATTTCTGGAAGAGGCCCATAAATCTCAAACAGAGGGGAAATAATTTGGCCAAGGTCATGTTAAGGCAAAATATTAAAAAAAAAAAGCCGTTTAGAGCTGGACTGAGACACCATCTCTGCTCCTACACCTCCCTCCCCAGCCTGGGAACTCCATCCCCCCTGCCCTTCTCCTTCCCAGCATTACACCACGGGGCTGAGGGGGCCAAGACACACATGAGGTCCTGGCTGAGTGCAGAGACCAAGGGAGCAGAAGAGAACAGCAAGGGCTCTGGCAGGATCCATCTGATCCCGTCTGCCCCTGGGGCCGCTCCCTGCAGCAGCCCCTGCACACTGTGCGGTGCTCGGGGGGCCTCAGGCATTCGGGATACTTGACTGGGACAGGCTGGGCTGTCCCCCCCGACTGCAGGATCACCACCATGTTGGCAGGGGTAGGCAAACGCCATTCCGACATTGATGAGGAAAGTCCTGTCATGCCATCTTTCCCGTCCTTGCTGGCAGTCCCTCTATCCCATTCCTGGTACCGGGGCTCTGGCAACACCATCCATCACCACGGCTGCTCACTCTGTGCATCCCGGCACGGGCAGAGTGGGGCGGGGAGCGGCTCGGGGTTGGCATAGCAGGACCTGGCTCTCAGCACGGTTGGGTGTCCAGCAGCCAGCGCTCAGACAGCAGCTCCCAGCGGCAGGGACAGGCCGGCAGCAGGGTGATCCTTACCGTGACCGGGAGGGACCTGCAGCCACGGGAGGCCTGGCAGCGCAGCTCTGGCTCAGTAGAAACGCCATGGCAGGAGCGCGACAGGAAAGAACCCAGGAACATCCCCCTCACCCGCAGCCACGGGTCAGACCTGCCCCTGAGCGGGAGCCAGGGCCGGTGGGGAAGAGCCAGCCACCTCGCAGATCCGGGGTTCAGCAGCCAAGTGCTTCCCGAGAGCACGTCCCTGGCAGCGCTGCAGCTCTGCGCGGACCCTGGCAAGCGGCAGAAAACAAACTGCTGCTCGTACCCTTTGGCTGCTGCCCCGGGCTCGGCTGCCAGCTCCCCGCATGCCAGAGCGGCTCGAGCGGGGCCGGGGCTCCTGCGCAGCGGGGACAGCTCCAGCGGTGCCACCCCAGCGCCTGCTCTGTCCAGGCGCATCTCCGGCCAGCGCCAAGCGCAGGTGACCCGGGACAGGTACCGGCGAGGACAGATCCTTGCCTGATGCTCTAATGAGAAAGACGCGACATTTAACCTCCCCCGAGAGTGTTTTCCCCTTCGCCTTTCCTCTTTCTGCGTCGATTTAATTTCTTCTATAGGCCCCTTCTTCCCTTAGTGAGATCAAAGAAATCCGTGGAACCGGGCACATTTCAGCGGAAACGTCGATTAAAGGGAGTGGGGGAGGCAGTGTTGGTGGGATCAGAAGAGGAGGAGCGGGAGACGGAGAAGAGAGGCTGGAGAGGGAGCATCTGGCTCCACGCAGTGTCCCGGCAGGACGGGCCGGGCCGGGCCGGGCAACGCGGACGACACCGGAGCTTGGGCGGTGGCGGTGCCGTGACCGGGGCTCTCCGGCCGGGGCTCCGGGGCTTCGCTCGGCGGCTCCGCAGGACTCCTGCTGCCCCCTGCCGCCCCGGCGGGACGGGACAGTGCCCGCTCCCGGCCGGTGCCCCCGGGGCCGATGCCGCTCGGAGATCCCAGCCCGGACACCGTCCCCGCGGTCCCCACCGCGCCGGGCCCCCTTAATCCCCACGGGCCAGCGCCGCCACCTCCGCCGGTCCTGGTCCGACACCCGCCGCTTCCCCGACCACGCCATGCTGAGGGGGAGAGGCCCACGCGGCTTGGGCTGCGATGAGGCAGGGGCTACCAACATCCCAGGCGAGAGTGCGATAGCATCGGTGTCCCCCAGCACATCCCCGAGCCGGGGCCACCTCAGGCCCCTGAGCCGCGGGCGCATCTGGCCGCAGAATCTCCCGTGGCTGCCGGCCAGGGAAGGGGATGTTTAGGGGATGAGTAACATCCTTCCTGGCAGGGCCGCTGCCCGCTCCTGGAAGCTGCTGCAGGCACAGAGGAGCTCAGCCCCTTCGCCCGCCTCTTGCCCCGCTCAGCCGGGGAGAGAAGCCAAGAGTGGAGGGAAGCTCAGGGATGGGGCCAGGGCAGTCGAAGACGGTGGAACCGGCACCAGTCCCAGGTGCCAGGGAGAAGGGAGGGAGGATGCTGCGTGGCACGGTGGGAAGCAGCCAGGAGGCACAGGTTGGGGGAGGCAGCTACGGGCCCCCTCTAGAGCAGGGCTGGAAGCCAGATCCTGGCTGTGTGCTGCCAGAAGCAGCTTATTTTGGAAAGGAGGCGTGTTGGCAGAGGGCTTGGTGCGTGGAGCTGCTGACGCCGGGGAACAGGACGGCTCTCATCAGGTCCCAGCCATGCCTCGCAGGCCAACGCTTCTTGGCTTCAGCCTGCAGCTCAATCTGCCCCAGCACAACTGGGACTGGATCCCCAGCTCCTGAGTCACCCGCTTAAAGGGGTGGACACTCCAGTCACAAGTCGCCACACTGCCCGGAGCCACACCTCACCCCGAACACCAGAGGGGCTTCCTGGGACTCACCAAACAGGATGGACAGAGCTCTTACCAGCCCTGACCCATCGGGCCAGGTACAAGCTCAAGCCTTAAACAGAAACAGTCACGCAGGCTTCACCCCACCCCCGGACCCTGCTTCCCCTCTCCTCAGCTCCCAGGAGCAGTACCAGCCTCTCAGGAGCCCAGGCCATCTTCTCGAACTGCTCAGATCTCAGGGCAATGGGGTCCAGCCCAGAGCAGCACTGTCAGGGTGCTGTGGCATTCAGCCATGATCAGGCCTAGGATGGATTCCAGACTTCACAGCAGACACTGGAGCTGCTTTGCCTTCCCCAGGCATCCTGCTGGCACCCGTGGGGACTGAGGAGCCAGCACAGGCAGCCCCCTGCCAGTATCCCTGCCCCTCCAGAGATGGACCAGGGAGCACACTTGGAGCAGGCTGCTGTGCCTGAACATGGCTCGGGAGCTCTTGCAGCTTACACGTGGCTCGGCATGCCACGAGTTTGGTCAGGTCTCAGCCCATCCTGCAGCAGGGCACAGCTGTGAGCCCGGGGATGGAGCAGCCAAGCTCCCAACGCGCGGCAGCCAGCCCTGCCCTTCGGAGCCGCACACTGCAGCATTGTGGCCCGGCTGGTTTTTCCAGAGATGCATCCAAGGGGAGAAATCAGATCTCAAGGGAAAGGGGTGAAATCAGATCTCAAGGGAAGGGAGCTGGCACGTTCCTGGCTACACAGAGCCAGGGGGTAGGCAGTGCCAGGAGCTGGGGCAGTTGCTGGGCACCGCAGCAGGCCAAAGGAAAATCAAGCAGGAAGCTCCCAAACCTGGGCTGTGCCTCACTGCCCAACTCCAGGAGTTGCTGAGCCTTTGCAGAGGTTTGTTTGCAAACCCTGCGGCAGAGCTGCCCTGCCCTGGCACTTCCTCCAGCTTTGTTTTACACCAACAGATATTAAACAACCAGCCTGGAGGGCTGGGATGGGGGAAGGACCCTGGTGGGGGAGCGGGGAAGTACTTGTGGGAAGAAGGCTCTCAGAGGAAAACAGAAAAGTAGCGTCAGGGAAAGGGAGTTCCCTCCTCACAGGGAGGTTGTTTTTGATCAGGGCTTGTCTAGACTGGAGTCACCCACACTGCTCAAGCACATCAACACCACGCAGCCAGCCTGGGGCTTTCTGCTGTTCCCAGCAGGACAGAGGAGCTGCAGTCACTGAGTGTGGTCAAGAGCTGACTCTGGGACTGGCCATCCCACCCCCAAAATGACTGGGGGGACCCTCAGGTTTTCAGGGTGCTGCCTCCTGGTGTCCCTAATTTCTTCCCAGCAGCCAGAAGGCCCTGTGCCCCCAGGCTGCCCAGCCTGGCCCTGTCACCTGTCCCCACCACAGCCCCTGGGAAGCAGAGGGACTCGGGACAGCTGTTCCAAGGCTCTCAGCTCCCTGCCTTCCCTCCACACTCCGCATGCCGGAGCAGCCAAGGGAGCTGCAGGCACAAAGCGTCACTTTTTCCAAGAGCCTCTCCCTGCCTTCCCTCCTCCCTCCCTCGCAGAGCAGGGCTGCAATCCTGGGGAGTGCAGGGGGCTGCTGGATCAGGGCAAAGGCAGTGCCAGGATGGACCCAGTTGGGATGGGTCTTGGAGCCCTGTGCCGGCCACATCTCTTCTTCAGCTCAAAGGGCTGCCCAGCCAAAGCACAACCCCTGTGAATGTGACACCTCACAGGGATCACAGGCAAGGAGCACCTGGCTCGAGGACGCTGCTGCTGCTCCCAGCAACCCTGGGCATGCCCAGCTTTCCCAGTGCCACTGGGAGAATGGCTTAGCAGCCCTGACAGCCCCCACCTATAGCTGATGAGGGGCTTCAGACACCTTTCCCTGGGAAAAGGAAACCCCAAACGCTTAAGGTCATTCACTCCAAGGCCAGGAGCATCCATGAAATAAGAGAACAGGCCTGACACAGCCATTCTTTAAGGATGATCTAATTTAAAAACAACATCATAATAAAAATGCATGTATTTTAAAAAGAGACCCACAGCACTCCAGTGCTGGAGGCAGCCATGTGTAAGTGATGGGACTGCCCTGTACCAATTCCCCCCACCTTCCCATGACATTTGGACAGCTCCACATCCCCATTTATTTTCCTTTACCACAGTAAATGTCTCCCTAGGCCCCCCAGACACCCTAAAGCATCAGCTGAAGCTGCAGGAGGGATAAACGCTGGAGCATCCCCCTGCCCAAGCCAGGCATGAAGCAGGTGGGAGGCAAACAGCTCTGGCTCCCAGCACTGTGGAATTGGGCAACGCCAGAGAAGAGCCTGCCCAGGCACCCTTTGCTCACAGCAGCTGTTGGCAGGCAGGACTGCTCTTAAAGGTAATCAATGGAGCAGAGAAGAGCTCTGGATTGCTTTAATCCTTTCCAAAACAGTATAGCTAGCCCAGCAGCTGTCCTCCTCCCTCTGTGCCTGCGAGGATTTGTACTTGCAAGGCTGGATAATTTGACAGGGACAACACACACTCGGCCCAGGCAATCTCAGTCTTCCCAAGGAGTTTGCTCTTCGCTCAGTGTGCTTTGCCAGCCGAATAAATCCACTCCCACGTGCCACCCTCCCCTCCCTCCCTTCCTCCACACGGAGGGCTGGGACAGCAGCCTTGGGGTGTGACACAGATACACAGGGGGTGAGGACATCCCCTTCCCACGGGCAGGGCGCTGGCATCACCAAGTACCGGCAAGCGTGGCAGCACCACGGGCATGGGGAGCCAGGTGCCGTGGCACTGTGGGAGTGGGAACAGGCAGGGCTGTCCCATTTGTGACAGCCAGAGGCACCAGAGCCGTGGAGCCAATGGTTAATAGAGAGCCAACGTCCCTGTCCCCGGAGCAGGGAGCTCGGCAAGGGACAGGCCTGCAGTTCACGGGGTTCACGGGGCACCCCGGTAGCTGTAGTGATTGTGGTCGGGGTCATTCAGGGTGAGGGGCAGGCTGGGCTTGCGCTCCGGGTCCTTCTCCTCACACTGCCGCGGGGGACGGTGCTTGAAGAAGTCAGAGACGTAGTGGACCTGGAAAAGAGCAACAGCAAAGAGGGTTTGGGGACCCCTCAGTCAGGCCAAGCAGGAGCCCAGCTGAGCACCAGGCTGCACAGGGGACACTCACAATGAGGACGGCAATGAGGGCCCCCTGCAGCAGCCCCACCAGCACGTCGCTCCAGTGGTGCTTGTAGTCAGACACCCTGGTGTAGCCCACGTAGATGGCGAAGGCGATGAGGAAGAACTGGATGGTGGGACGCAGCAACCGGGCCCACTTCCCCACCAGGCGGGCCTGCACGTAGAGCTGGGCAGCAAATAAGGGAGGAATCACCCAGGGCAGGGGTCAGCAGTCATGCCCAGTGCTCGGGGCATGGGACCCGCGGGGGTTCCCTGTGGCATGGCACTTACCGCCAGGAACATCATGCAGTACATCCCAAAGGAAGAGTGTCCCGAGTAGAAGGACAGCCTGTGGGGCAAAAATGATGGGCCAGGCCATGAGCGAGCCCCCAGCTGGTCCCCACAAGACCCCCACCCACTCCACAGGCTCTGCCCTGCAACAGGAGAGCATCAATACCCATCTGGGGCTGCCACTGTGAGCCCAGCATTGCTGGGAAGGTGGGAGAGACACATCCTGTGGCACCACAGCTCACCTGGACTCAGTGATGCTCCTGCTGTCTCCCTGGCAGACATTCTCCAGCTGCACATAGATGGAGCAGTTCACCTTGGACCAGTCAGGATTGCAGACAGCCAGGAAGTTTGGCCGGAGACGGCCAATCATGTATTTGGCCAGGTCAGTCAGGGACTGGCTGATGGCTGCTCCAAAGAGAAAGGTCCCCACCACCTTGTAGAGAGCAGCCAGGTAATTGTTGAACTCTGACTTGGAGTAGAGGCGCTCGGTGTAGACCAGGTACGCCTCCCCCAATGAGATCTGCAGAGACCAGGGGGCAAAAGCTGAGGGTCAGGAGCTACTGAGCAGCTCCCAGGGGTGCAGGATGCTCTGCCTCTGTGGCAGAGGAGCCCCTGGCATCTGCCTGCCACAGGAGCTCACGGGCCCTCTCCCCCTCCCTACAGGGAACCAGTCCCATGGATGTGGGTCTCACCACTCCTGACCCAAAGCAGAGTGAGGCTCAAGCTGAGAGTGTTGTTGCCCTTCCAGGGCTCTGGAGGTGGCTGTGCTGGGCCCCACCTTCCAGACACAACATGTCAGCATGACCCTGTCCTGGAGGAAAGGGGGTGACAGTTCCTTACAATGGTAACAGTGCAGCTGATGGTGACCCCAGCCATGAGGCCATGGGTGATGGTGTCTGCCTTGTAGGGGTAGCGGATGGAGTCATCGTTGCAGTAGAAGCCTCGCTTGTATGGGGAGTTCACCAGAGTCAGGATGATGAAGGGCAGAGATGCTGCAAAAGGCAGAGAGAGGTGAGGACTGGGGACTGCAGCCAGCAGGCTCCACACAGCATCACACAGTGTCCCCATCTCTCATCTCTAAGTCTCTGCTCTCTGATGCCAGCAAGGAATCTCCTCCAGGGATGAAGTCCTGAGCCACCTATACCCAGGGCAGGAGGACTTGAACCCACCAGTGCACTGCCCTGACAGCGATAGGGCCCTATCGGAGCTCACAGATGCCTGCAGCACCCAGATACCACATGAGACAGCCACAAACGGGCACCTACAGAGCCCCTCCGGCTGCCCCACTCCTCCCCAGGCACAACAGTGGCAGGGCCCAATCTCGTGCCCTCTCCCCACACTGCCCAGTCTTTTGGCTGAGGAAGACAGATCTGATAAAATTATTGAGCACAGGCATCTTGCAAACCTGTTTTACGGCAGGGAAGGGCGCCCAGATGGTGCCAGCAGAGCACCCACAGCAGCTCCAGGAGAGCCAGCGCTGGGAGACGCTAGTGCATGACCCAGTCCAGGCACAGTGGGACTCCAGTGCATCTGGCTTGCTCCCCTCACCCTCCCACAGCCCTTTTTGCTGCCAGCCTCTCCTCTCCCCGGGCTCCTCAGGGCTCTGGAGAGAAGGCTGGGTCAGCCTGGGCAAAGAGGCTTTTCTGTCCAGCACGCTGCAATCCCGGCCAGGGACAGCTGAGAGCTCACCCGGGACAGAACCATCCCCGAGGTGCAGAGGGATTTGGGGTTCTCTGCGCCGCACAGCAGCCGGCCCAGCCCCCCGCTGGAAGGGAGGCCCCTTGGCCCTGCTCCATCCCTGCTCAGGAACAGCCACGAACGAGTCCCAGGACGCTCCCCAGGGAAGAGCCCCCCCCACCCCCCGAAGCCACCTTAGCCTGGGCTCCTCTCCCAGTTCCGCCTTTCCCGGCGGTTTCCACCTCCCCTTGTTCTTCCGTCTCCCGGGAATCCGCACCTTTGTCCCCGCCCGTCCCCACCTCACCTCCGTGGGGGTCCCGCCGCCTCCTGCGCTCACCGAGCGAGCGGGAGGGAGCGCGGCGATGAAGCACCGGGGGCTGCCCCGCCACCACCGCCGCTCTGCCGGGGGCAGGGAACCGGCCCCAGTCCCTCCGCCTCCTCCCCGCACACCTCAGACGTCCATTTTCAGCTCAAATTAGACACCAATTTTCTTTCTGGATAATTTCATCCTCCAAAAAAAGCTCCCCTAAAAATATAAAGCACCGGCCCACAGGAGGGAAACGCGCTCCGAGAGGCACCGGGACGCGGCCCCGCCTCGCCTCGCAGCCAGGGAAGCTCCAGCCGCGATCCCGATCAGGGCCTTTATTTTTAGTCCGTCTTAATTCGTTACTTCCTTGCGGCAGTTTTAGAAACATTCATCCGCACTGGGGGGGGCCAGGGGGTCCTAGAAGGGGTGCTCCAAACCCACTCGCTCGGAGCTGGGGAGTCCCCGGCCCTGCTCCGTCCGCCCGCGGAGCGCCGGGATCGGCGGCAGGCAGGCGGCCAGGGCGGCAGCGGCGGAGGAAGCGTCCCGGTGCCGCCCGAGCCGAGGGACCCTCCCGCAGCGTCCCGGCCCGGGACAGACCTGGCCCTCTCCCCTCGGCGGGACCGTTCCCAGAAAAGGGAATGGCCCCGGGAACCGGGAGCCCCGACGGAGCCCGGTAGGGCTGGGGCAGGAGCCTGCGCCCATCCGCCCCCGGTGGCTCTCGGCGGAGGCCCGGAGCCCCGGGACAGCGGCCGGGCAGGTGCCTCCCAAGCTGCCCCCGGCCCGGCGACACCGACCACGGGACAGAACGGGCAGACGCGCGGCGGGATCG
>VZRF01010497.1:227625-244519 GCA_013396875.1 Vireo altiloquus
GGGACTGGGACCCCTCTGGACCCAGACTCCACTCGCTCCCCGCCGCTTCTTCGGGCCCCGCTCCGGCGTCCTCGGCTCCGGCCCTCTCGAGCCCCCCGGTGCCCACCCCGCCTGGCCGCTCTCACCGCCTCGGCTCGGCTTCCTCCCGTCGCTGCGCCAAGGGGAAGGGAGAGAAGGAAGGGAACGAGGCCACTCTGGGAGCCGTCTGAGTCCTCCTCGCCTCGGACCCATGCCCCCAGGAAAAAAAAACGGAGGGAAAGGAAAATTCAGTCCCTGAAATGTGCTGGCTGCTCTGGGCGCTTGTGCAGAGCAGACGTGAGGCTGGCTCGGTGGCGAGATGGGCTGTTGAGGGGAAGGAGAGATGTCCCGGAGACACCGGTGGATGCAGCAGACACCGGTGTGAGCACACAGGATGAGACACGAGCTGAGTTATCCGCTGAAACATTGGGCTGTATTTCTTGAGCCTCGGACGTCCTGGGAGCAGAACAGGCTCCCGGTGCTGCCCGTTGGGTTTGGGGACATGCCAAAACCCAGAATGGGGACAGGAGCAAAGGCTGGAGCACAGGTCCCACAGCAATTCCCTGGTGGGAGCAGGGGCAGTCTCAGCCCGGCTGTTTGCGCCATGCCGGATGTCTGGGGAAGGAAACAAATAATAGAGAAACCACCCATGGCTGATAACTGTGGGTGATAGAAGTGCAGCGCTAGTGGCCCGTGGAGAATGTCAAAGCTGTTTGTGGGAAGCCGAGAGAACTGAAAACGCTCTCGGGGCTGCCCTGGAGTTTCAGGAGAGGGACAGAACCATGGGCCAGCTTTCTCCTGCCCTGATGTGCCCCAGTGCAGCTTCCTCCTGCCCTCCAGTGCCATGGAGGGTCTGGCACACCGCTGGAGCAGGATTTGCCCCACACGTGCTGCCTGCAGAGACCCCAACCAAACAGATGAGAGGCTCGAGGCAGGATAGTCTCGGGGTATGCCCAGGCTGTGTCCTGGAGGGGATGTGAGCACTAACACGATCTCTCTCATGGCTGATAAACACCCCCTTCTCATCACAGCCTCCAGCAGTCCTGGGTGTGGGAGTGCACCTGGTTGGGCCACAGTGGGGACACAGACGTGGCATTGGGGGGCTCCGAGGACACGGCATGGACCCTCCGCGCCGGAGCGGGCAGGGGAAGCGGCGCAGGGCAGCAGCGCTGCCGCCGCAGGACTTTGCCCCGCGCGGGCCCGAGGCTGCCAGGCGGTGCCGCCCGGGCCCGGCCCAGCCCGGGGGTGTCGCGGGCGGAACGCGGCGATCCCGGGGTGGCTCCGGCGGCTCCGGGCGCGGGTCCCGGGGGGCGCGGGCGGGTCCCGGGCGCGGCGCCGTGTCGCCCTCTGCCGTCCGAGTGCCGCAGCTGCAGCCCGCGCCGTGGGGCGGCGGAGCCCGGCCCGGATCCTCCCCCAGAGCCCGGGGGGGCTGCGGAGTCCGTCCTGGACCCTCCCCCGGGAGGTTGCAGAGCCCGGGAGATCCGGCCCTGCTGCTCTCACCGCCTCGGAAGCAGCGCTAGGGTCACACAGAGCCGAAACCATCGTTTCAGGTCAAAGGGTGCAACGAGGGAAGGGAGGGACCGCCGTCCCACCCGAAGGCTTCAAGCACACCCGCGCTTCCCGCTGCTCCTCGGGGCCTCGAAATAAGGGAGGAACCCCTCCCGTCCCTCTGTCCCTGGGCTGTGCCCACCCTCGTACCCACCCCTGCGGGGCAGAGCTGAGGGGCTCGGCTTTGGAGCCCCCAAAGCCCCGGGCAGGCAACCAGAGCTGGACACAAGGAGGAGAAAAGAATTTAAGGAGTTTGTGATGGAGGAGAGAGACTGGGTGGTGGGGAAACACTGCAGTTGCAGCAGGAACATTGCTCTTGTCCTCAGAAGCTTTTTTCTGGTGGAAGTTTGAACGCACCCCTGCCTCCCACCACTCCAGGGTTTTCAAGGACTTGGGGCACCTGTAAGAGGAACTAACAGCTCCCTCCACCTGCAGCAGTGGAAGGGAGAACTCGACAGGGACCCTGGACCTCCTCCTAGGCTAGGATGGCAGCCCTGGCACAGGGAATCCCACCCTGTTTGGAGGAGAGCACTCGTGGAGGGCAGGAGAGGATCAGACAGCAGAGGCAGGAACCCCTATTCTTGCTTCTGCCATCATTATACACAGGACTGTTGCATCTTGGCCTCCATAAAGAAGACAAGACTTCGGCTCACTTTCAAATTAGGTTTTTAATTAAATAAATAACGGCGAGGGGTCTTCAAGGCAGTGTCACTTCACAGTGTAGGGCTGGGGGGCAAGGGAGAAAAGAGTCCAGCATTGGGAGCGGCTCAAAGTGAATGTGCTTTGTACGAAGGAAAAAGAAAACCCCAACAAAAAAACCAGAACCAAACCTCCTCCCCAAGTGACTCCCCCTCCCTGTCCCAGCCTTTTTCACCCCTCTCCCTCAAAGTTTTGTGGAAAAAGCGCCGCACTCATGTTGAAAGACCCCATGCAAATCTGTAAACAACACTGAAGGACATAAAGAGATTTCTGCCTCAGCCAGCTCCCCTCTCCTTTCACTAGGGCTTGAAATAAACCAAAAGAAAAAATGGTTTCAGGAAAACTAGGAATGTTCTCAGCCGATGGAGGAGATGCCAAGGCCTGGCCCTCCCTGGGAGGGCTGCCTGTGCTCTCACCCTGCCTCCTCTTCTCCCTTCAGCCAAGGAGCTTCCTCTCACCCCCAGAAAAGGGGAATCACAGCCTGGGCAGTTCCACTATGGAGCGGGCACTTGTGTTTGCTTTCTGTTCTCAGCAGCTGGGAGCAGCTGGAGGGGAGGCCTCTACCCACCACATCTGGCTGGCAAAGCCATGCCAGTGAAGGCAGCTGCACATGCCTGGGGCTCAGCACCTCCCAGCAGAGTGCTAGGGACCGAAGCAAACCCCTGCTAAAGCACATAAACCATATCTGGGGCTTAGGAGATGAGACAAGGTCTAGTCCTGACATCCCGTGGAGCTGTTTGATGTTGTCTCCGTGCTCCTGCTGCAGGGCTGAGCACAACTTCCCAGGGCCGGGTAAAAGGAGGATGTAGGCTCTTGGGTTTAGGTACCTGCCAAATCCACTGCCAGCAGAGCCAAGTGCTGCTCACAGCCCCAAGGCCTCTGCCAAAGCAAGCAAAAACCTTCAACCCAAGCCCCTTCCCAGCTGCAGAACACAGCTGGAGGAAAGGACTGTCTGCACCAGAACCTGGCCCAGCAGGGGAGCAGAGAGCATTCTCTGCATGGAAAAAGGGGAAGGAGAACACGATGAGCCAGTGGCCAATCCCAGACCTGGAACACACCTGGGAAGTGAAGCAGCTTTGGACTCCAGCACACCCAAGGACAGGCCCCCGTGGCTCTGCACAGCACCTGGCACTTCCCTGGACATGGCAGAAAAGACACACTTTCCTCTCAAAACAGCCAGTTTTGTGACACAGGGAGGGGCAGGGAAGCCCAGGGATGCTGTGCTCCCCCTGTCTGGGACTGTGCTTGCACCCCTATCCCAGGCATCCTGAGAGCTAAGCAACCTCCTCCCTCTGCTGACAAATTGTTGGAACAAACTGGGAAGTTACAGATGTTTTCACCTGCATTTTACCCTCTCGCATTGTGGCTCAGTGAAGATCAGGTCATCCCCTGCCAGCAGCAGAAGAAGCAGCACCACAGCTCTGGGCCAGCATCACTCTGTGGGTCTAAAAACTCCTGGTGCTCCCCGCAGAAGTTCTCCCTGGCCCACCACTGCATGGGAAGGCGAGAAGGACTTGAGTGCACATGATGCTGCTGCACCATGCAGCATCCCTTTCCAAGACAGGACACTTCTGCCCAAGGGCTGGGCGAGGCTATGCCCCACCTGCAGCTGGGGGAAAGTCAGGAACACCTGCTGGAGGTGGAAACAGCTCTGTGCCTGAATGTCACTACTCGTGGCTGCTGGGAGAAGGACAGGGTGAGTGGCTCCTACTGCAACACGCTGCCCGTGGGAGAAGGGCCAAGACTCATCAGCCTCCCTTTGGCATCGCCGTGCCCGTCTCTGCAGGAAACTTCCCTGCAGCCCCTCCCAAGCTCTCAGACCCCCAGACTGCACCCTCACCATGATGGCGACACACTCCTCTTCTCAAAGCACCTCTGCCCTCAGACTGTCCCACTGGGGCCAAGGGACACGTCCCCTGTCCCGAGGCAGGGACTCTCTGAGCAGACTGGCATCACCTGGGCTGACACATGGTCGGCGTAGGAGGGGTGTGATGGACCTCCCCACTCAGGAAAGCCAGCCACCACTTTGCACGATTGTGTCAGGATATGCCGGAGCAGAAAGGTGTTTGGTTTCACTGTAGCCTTGGATCAAGGAGGATGGAAAGACGGATTCTGACCAACAGCTCCAAACTGTCCCTACAGGACAGCAGAAGTTCCAGAATTTCACTCAGTCAGGTCAAAGTCCTTGCTGGGTCTGTGACAAATTTGTGACTGGAGACTCTCACTGTGACAGAGGCTCTGACCGAGCCACAGGTGCTGGGCAAGCCTGATGAGCAGTCAGGAAAGTATTTACATCTCCGATGCCAATGAGACTGAAATCTGTGACCGATAAGGACACTTGCGCTGGGGCCACCACTGCCTCAGGGTCTCTGTCCAAACCCACAGGGCCAGCAATTAAAGGCAACCCCTCGTTAATGTCTGCAGGGAGAGTGAAGTCCATGGTTATTGTCTCACCAGAGTTCTGCAACGTCTCCTGCTTCTCTGCCAGTCCTGGTCCCGCGGGTGGCAACGCAAAGAGCTCCGGCTCAGAGGGGGTGACGGTGTGGCGTGGGCAGGGCGCAGGGACAGCGCCCGAGGATGTCTCCTCCGTGGGGTCAAAGGAGCAGTTTGTCTCCGAGGGGGTGCTGCACTCATAGCCCTGCCCCGACTCGCTGATGCTGCCCAGGCTGCAGGCCGTGCTCTCCACGCTCAGGGGCTCTGCTCAGGTGGGGACAGCCGGGAGGGGAAGAGAGAGGGGGACACAGAAAGGGACAGAAAGCCACAGTGAGTCCGCAACACACAAACACCCAGGTCAGTCCCACCTAATCCCAACAGTATTTGTTTGATGGCACAAGTGTTTCTTTGTTACGGCAACCAAGATCTCCGCCAGCGCGTACGGAGGAAAGGCAAGATGCCGACAGCAGATGGGAGGCCATCAGTGTTTCTATGGAAATTAAAGGAAACCTCACAGACACACTGCGAGATAAGCCAAACCCTAAATCCTATCCCCTCGTGCCAACAACCCCTGGGAGCTGCCCACACAGAGACTTCATCTGTGCTAGGACAGTGAGGGAATGAACCCATGTTGGGCTCCCGGCGAATCTTCTCGCAGCTAGCTCTGTGTGAAAGCAGCTTGCACCTGATTTCTGGGGCCTTAACCCAGCCTCTGGAGGAGCTGCCTGTGTCAGTGCTCTGGAAGCAGCTCACTCAGGTGCCCAGTGCATAATCCTTTTGTTTTGGGAATGAACTAGGCCACCCCTCCGAGCCCAGCAGAGGAACAACTGTTTTATAGTCACCTCTGGACAATGCAGAGACAGACAAGATTCTTCTGCTCACACCAAAACCCCATGGCAAACAGACAAAAGGAATTACCTGCGCTCTCAATTGCTATCTGATCTTGACCAAAGTGAGCATCCAGGCAGCCAGCTGCAGAGGGAATTGGTGGGGAGCTCCGAGAACGACTCGTGTTTTCCACTTCAACCCCATCCAGGTCGTTGTCAGTGAAATCCCTGTGGGGAAAGAGAGAGAGCCTTGCCACCACCTGCTAAGCAGAGAGATGCAGGCAGGAGAAAGGGTGACTGGGATTAAAACCCATCAACAAATAAAGCAATGGGACCGTAGAGACATCACTAGAATGAACGTCCATCCCTCCTTGCTCTGCAGAGCCTGGTTTAGACTTTGCCCTGAGGAGGTGATCTCAGGTAACACAGTGTGGCCAAGACCAGCCCATGATAAACCAAAATGGGCTCTCCAGCTTCCTAAAGAGCTCTGCCTCCAGTTCTGTGAGCCTCAGCCCGTTGCAAAAGGAAATAAATACATAGTCAAACACCCAGGGAGCACCCAGCTTCATGGAATGCCTGCGGTGGGTCCTTAGCGTGCCAGATAAGAGCAAGTGATTATAACGTATTTTCCCATCCTGGGAGGATTTAAGATTTCAGGTATTTTCTTGTCTTGCATCAGAATTTAAAAAAAAAAACCCAAACCAAAAACCAACAAAAAAAACCACCTCTAAGCCTTCATCTGATGTTTTTAATTGATTCAGCTTCAATAGTTCATTTTGACCTATTAAGACATTTCCGTTTCAACCTTTTTGAAAAGGTGTATTTTGAAAAGTACCTTCTGTAATTAGCATACATTTCAAAGGGAAGAATTTGCCTCAAAGGGAAATTAATTCAGGTTCCAAACCACCAGAAATAAGTGCATTTTTGAATTTAAAAAGCTCCCTTCCCAAAACCTCAGCAAACTGAGTCCTTTCACTGAAATCAGCTCTGAATCCCTGTCCCCAGTCTTTTGTGGATGCTTTTGTCCGTAACAAAACTATTGTTGACACACAGAAAAGGAAGAGAAAGTCCACATCCAAGCAAACTGTTCTTTTTTCTTCCCTCCCCACACCGACTTTGTGTTTGTGCTCTGAGAACACCCCGTGCATCCCTCCATCCTCCCACCCGAGAAACCTTCTGGAGAAGAAAGCGCAGTCTGTTAAGCGGAGGTGCTTTGCAGCAGGAATCTTCACTGGGAGGTTAATATTACTAATTTTAGTGTGAGAATATTCCACGCACGTGGCTCCAGGGTGGAGGACGTACTTCTTCCTTCCTAGACGAGTCTGCTGAGTGAAGTAGTCATAGCGCTCTGATTTTTTCCACATGTAGTAATACTCCACGCACTCGCCCACCGACCGGGTGCGGACCTGGGGAGAAACAGCCCAGTCAGGACACCTCACCCCCCATCCGGGTGCATCTCCTGGAACAAGGAGCTATTTTCCCATTTTAACCAGCACAGAAAATTAAAGTGCATTACAGTGATTTACATTGCTATGGACACATTGCTGCAGAACAGAAGCACGTACTGAGGTTTCCGAGGTGGCCAGAGAAAGAACTCCCCACAGCACACAGCTGTTGTCACAGACCCGTGTGGGCCACACACACTCGTGCAGGACTTTCCTGCGCTTCCAGCAGCAGCACACTTAGCAGAGAGAGCAAACCTGCATCCATTGTCACTGGCCAGCGTCAACATGCCTACGATTAACCAGTGGTAGAACTGGACTCTCTGGTTCTGCCAACTCCCAGCACAGCAGCATGTCCCGGGGCCCAGCTCTCCCTACAACAGCACCTGCCATTCTAGAGGACCCCAGGGGACTTTACGAAACATCCACATGCTCAACTCACTCATTCACAGAAGTACTGCAAGGGCTGAGAGTTTGGAAAGAACTTTTGAGACTCCAGAAAGGGCTAATCAGTAATTAACTGACATCACTCATGCAGGTCAGTGGTGTTTGTGACTTCTCCCACCTGGAAAATAAGGCAGAGCAGGGCAGTGAACAGCCCATCACCTGCTGGCATGAGTCAACACAAAGCCTGGGATTAGAACTCAGCCATCCTGAACTCCCTGCATCAGCTGAGGCCCACAGCACACCTCTGGTGCCCCATCACTGCCTCCTTCCCCTGCTCCTGACCTGAGGGGAGCAGCCTTACCTTGTTTGCTTGGATAAGGTGAAAGTTTTTCCCATGGACCCTAAAGCCATGTTCAAAATTTCTACATTCTTCCTCACTCCAGGCACAAAGCTCATCTGTAGCAGAAAGAAAGAGGAGATGGAGGAGATGTGCAGCATCTAGAAAGAGTTGCATGTGCCTTGATGAACCCAAATAAGGGGGGGTCCTCACCTCTGATAACCTTCACGTTGAACCGTAACCTCCGCAGTGCCTCTTCAGCATTGAAGTTGCATTTCACCAGCTCATACAAAGCCTGGGAAACAGAAGGAAATCACTCACAGCACGTACCTGAGCAACACACCACAGACCAGCCTGCCCATGACTCACATTCATCTCGTAAAACTTCTATTTCCCAGGAGCCACCTTGCTGCTAGCCCCAGCTTGAGATTATCTGACTTTTTAAGGGACTGGATTACAAACCCTGGGACTGGACAAATGCAGTTCCACCAGAACCTAACCTGGCTAGCTTGGAGGAAACACAGCTGCTCTGAAATGGTTGATCTGTTGACTTTTCCAGTCTTCCCAACAGGTAGGGTGACCAGTCTCCTCAGACCGCAACTGGGCACACACCCTCACTTATCCATGAGGATGGTTGGAGTTTGACCTCATTCTGACCTCTGCAGGGAACGTGGCACTGTTGGGCCAGTACCACCTGGGTCTGTGTGGGCTGCAGGAGCCCCTGAGCTCACCTGCTCGTTGTCCTTGACCACCTCTCCCTCTGGCAGGCTGCTGCCGGACAGCTCGTCCCACTGCCGCTTCACAGCGCGGTACAGGAACTCTTCCACCTCCCTCTCGGGGAGGATGTTTGGGTCCCAAAGCAGCTGATCTTCATTCTCATAGGCTAACAGAAAAAGCACTGAAATAAGATAATCAAACAGAGAATTCTGCTGCTTTTTGAGAAGTGGTCTGCATGGACATGCATGGGGGAGATAGGAGAGAGGAAATCTTTGCTTGGTACTCCAACCTGGCACAAGAGATGACAACCATCTCTCAAGGCACTGCATTTTCCCTCCAGATTTTGGAGGCAGATAAGCTCTTTATATCTCTTTTAGGGCCCTTGGCACAGGCTCGGCTTGTTTCCATTGCTTCAGAAATGCTGGCTGACAAAGTTTTTGTTATCATATTCTCAAAGATTGCTGCTTTGATTAATTAATCCTGGCAACTAAAGACCCTTTTAGCTTTCTTGTCCAGAAGCAAGCTGGCACTCATACTGCACTCATTATTGGACACAATCTGCAAATCAAGGCACCTCTGTCTACTCTGCAGACATCCTAAAATCGGAAACAGATCACCTCCAGGGAGCACTGAATGACACTAACTCACTACTTAAGGAAGACGTCAGAGAGAATAAATCAGAGCATCCCTAGATGGGTATTCCTTCTCTTTGGCTACAGCTGAGACCCCCTCCTGCAAACCTGTCACACCAACCCAGTTCTCCCTGAGCTTTACCAATTCCATACCTGTGTTCCCAGCCCTATTAAATCAGGCTCGTTTAAGTCAGTAAATCTGGATGTCAGCACTGAAAGTTGCCAAGCCTGGAGATACAGAGCAGGACTGGTGATTCAGAGCCCATCAAATCCTCCTGCCAGCAGCCCTACAACCCAAACAAGGCACAAAGAAGAGGCTGCCTTACCTTTTTGCCTGTGCCTGTTTAAGCGGAGGATGGGAACAGTGGCCTGGTACTGAGGTCCAACCATGATCTCCTGAAATCCCACGACAGAGAGGTGAGAAAATTGAAATGGGAAATGCTCCATGCAGGCTGTACTTCATGATTTAGGGACTATACCACTATAAGGCCAATTTATTTACCGGTAGCTCCCTCTGTCACTAGTATTTCTAGTGAACCCTGACTATTTTATGGGGTAACTAAGAAGATTTACTATCAACCAGATGATACTGTGGGGACCCTCAGCATTTACATAGTTTTAATGTAAAAGACCTATGGCAAAAAGCTAAGGCTGGAGATAAAGCACTGCTGAGCTTCTCCTGCAGCCTTCACAGCCAGGATGAATTTGGAAGTCTGCTCCTCGCTTTAGAAAGATGGTTCCCCCTCAGTAAATCCTGCTGGGCACAGCATTTCACCTTTATAGGTCTGAAGATTTAATTTACCAAGGCACAACAGACTTCCTATATCTGAAGTAGAAGATAATTTTGAGATTGTATTAAAAACCCCTCTTGTAATCCACATCTGCCACTGCCATCCACAAAATGCAAGGCATCAAGAAGCCAGTTGGGGACATAGCATAGTGCTTTGGTGTCATGCTTTCAACTCAGGAGTCCCCCTTCCCAAGGCACTCAGGTCATTTACCTTCTTACACTCGTTGGATGGGATGGAATCCACCTCTGAATCCTCAGCCATGGAGGAAGCACATGGAGATGAACATGGCTCTTTGTCTTCATCAGCAAGGAAGTTGTTTGCTTTGTGGGAAAGGAAAAGATTTATAGTGATGAATATTCTTTCTAGTCCTTCATGTTCCCTCTCCTTCCCTTAATTTTCTGTCCTAAAGTCCCTTTCTGCATGGTGACAACTTACCTGTATTCTAATTTTCGCTTTAAATAACAGAATTTGCACACTTGCCACATGGATGGCCAACCTGGGGAGCTCAGACTCCTTAATTTTACAAGGCAGCAGAAGGAATAACATCACTTCATGCAGAGTCCCTGTCACGTGCTTCAGCTTCCCACATATTTCAGTATTTAGGAACTGCCACAATACATCACTCCACTACTACTACTGAATTTATTCACTTGTAGCGATGTCAGATGAGGTACTGATCTTTCAGACTGCAATTACAGCAGGCAGCAAAACAATTCCCACTTTCTCAGTATTCTGAGCTACAGCTCAAGACAATTCTCCCCTCATCCCACTGCTCATCAACGCTCTGTCCTGTCCTACCCAAAGCCCAGTAACGCTTCTGCCACGCAGACAGTCCCCAGGAGGAAAAGTGGAAAATCTGATGTCAGGAGACTGACAAAATTAAGAAAACCATTCTCACCCTCCCCTGCACATCATATGTAAAAGAGAGCAGCAACTACTTAGGAACTAGTGACACATACAGCCAGGCTGGTTTGGGAATAAGTCCGATGCATCGTGGGACGTGACGGATGGAGTCAGATCGTCAGCTGAAGATTGTGTCTCCTCCTCTTCTTCCCCTGAAAGCAAATCCTTCGCTATTTGTTCCTTTTAACAACAACAAGAAAGTGAAAAATATTTTTAAATTAAAAAAAACATATGAGGGGGAGTGAGGCCTAGAGTAAAAGCATTTCTGGCCAACAGTGGCCGCATCCACAGATCTCCTCACCCTCCCACAGCTTGTCCAAAGACAGATTCTCTCACACTCCCACCACACCCAGACTATTTTCCCTAGAAGCACTTTAACAAGTGCCATGAGTGGCTTCCTATGGAAGCCAGAGAGTATGAGCAAGCAGCCTTTTCTGTAGAGTTCCACTCACAGCAAATAACTCAAAAGATCCTGAAAGAGGAAGAAAGAAAAAAACCCAATCCCCAAAAAACCCCCACTTTCTACAGAATTTAGCTAGAACAGGAGGAGCCATGGCTTTAGCTGGGAAGATACAAACTTTCCCTGGCTCTTCACACACCCCCATCGATGTGCAAATACTTGTAACCAAAGTTCCATGCAGAGTTTTTACATTTTGAAACAGATACCCTTTCTCCCTTCCCCTCTAAACACTTTATGCTCATTTTTCCACACCTGGTGTTCCTCACTGGGACACCAGAGCTAAGCAGGCTCCTTCACCTGGCATCGATAAAACCCCTCTGAAATGGGGGAAACCTCGACAACCTGTGCAGACACCCAGGCAGAGAGCTGCTCTCACCTTATCCAGAGTCATATCAGGGAGGTTGGGAGTGATGTCATTGCTCTCGCTGTCCTGCTCCGAGATGGGATCAGACGCCTCATAGCCATACAGTGCGAGCAGCTCCTCAAATGGCATTTCACTGCTCTGAGCAAGAGGAGGACAAAGCTGCATCAGGAAGAGAACAACCACAAGAGCACCACACCGGCTGCAGGAACACGGACAGGCAGAGGCAGTCAGGGCAGCTCTGCTCCTCTGGGGGCTCTGAGCAGCCTCAGGTGACTCTGTCAGGACCCACTGTAACCTGTTCCTCTCAAAGGTACGGAAGAGCCAGGAACTTTCACGCCAAAGCAGTATAGTCTAGGGCATTTTTTAAATACATTTATCTTTTATTCTAGATTTTGAACAGGTGAAAGATGACAGACAGCATGACTGTATTTAAGCAGAGGAAGGGGAGGAGCAAATCCCTGTATCAGTCTCGTGTCTGGTCTGAAGAGACACTCTCTGTCACCAAGAACAGTTCGTGTTTCACTGAGGCCTCCGTGAGACCACCCACAGCAGCACCACATTGGCTCATCTTTGTGAAACATTGACCATCACCTCCAAAAGCTGGTGATTCTTCACCAAGGAGAGCCAAGATCACCTGCCAGAGCAGCTACTTGGCAGAGGAAGGCTTCAAAATTCACTGCTGCCATATGTTCTCAAAACCATTCTGTCCCATCCAAATACAAATTTGACTCATTGCTGGGTGACCTGAACCTAGCTGAAGTCAGGGCTTCACACCGCAAACAAGCAAATTCAGCAGGTAATTTTGCTTCCCCTCCCCTGCTGCCTTTACCTGAGAGGCACTGAAACTCTTCTCCAGCTCTTCTAGGGATTTCTGCTTCTCTTGAGTATCATCTTCCTCCCTTTCTTCCCTCACACCATAGTTCTGGGAAAGGATCTCTGCCAGGTTCAGTCGATGATCAGCTGAGCCCATTGACACAACTGCAGGGATCAGAAGAAGTTGGATACTAGCACCACCACGGACCAAATCCTGAGATGCAACAAAGCCAGTGATGATCCCTTCTTGTGTGCAGACATGATAAGCCAGAGGAAGAGATTAGGAAGAACACAGGGGGACAGGGAACACAACTGGCAGCAGCCACTTCATCAGCACAAAGCCCAGTTCTATCCACATACCAGTCCCATAACTCACTGGAAGCTGAATCTGAAGGTTTTCTGAGTATTTGTGTGTCTCTCCTCACTGGATTCACTGGTGTCACAACATATGTGAACACACTGCAGCCTTTCCTTCATCTGGGGGCATCTTTAGGGTAATCACCCCTTACCCAAGAATGTGCAAATAGACACTTGTAGGAGCTTTGACATCTTTAAGCCTTTCCTCCTCTGTCAAACAGCATGGGAATCAACCAGCAGGCTTGGGAGGTGTTGACAGTAGAAGGGAAGTGATCAAAGTAACTTTGTTTCCTCTGGGAACCAGACAAACAAACAGAGGGATCTGAGCCTGGAGGTACCTGCTGCGCTCTGAAGGGCGGGCTCTCCAGGACATAGGCCACGGGCTGGGTATGCGACCACCCTCGGGCTCTGCCGGCCAACAGAGGCCTTCAGGAAAAGAGAAGAACATGGCTGAGACAGCTCTCCTTAAAAACACAACACTCCTCCACCCACTTCACCCCACCAGCAAGTGCAACCCATTGGCGTTCAAAGCAGAAGTTACCCAAATGCCCCTTGACAAGGGCAGTGTTAGGATCTGTGCTGTTCAAAAGAGCTCACCAGGTGTATTGAACAGTTCTTCCTGGCCTCCTCACCTTCTCCTCAGTCCAAGTGTTTCCATTCCATCTATTTTACCTCCAGCACTCTACTCGCTACTTATCCCCCCACCAATTTAAGACCTCAGACCTTCGTGGTTTACATCTTCAGTTAAAAGACAGACCTGAACCCTCAGCTGTTATTCTAAACACACACATCGTATCTGAGCACACCATTTTTAGGGACTGACTCTTCAGAGAGCAGCCAGCCACAACATCCTGGCTTCTCCCTGATGCCTCACAGCACTCAGGAGCTCAGGGGCATGAGCAGAGAAACAGCTGAACAGGCAGGGAAGGAGCCTGGTAGGACCACAAGTGGTGCAGGTGAGGTGGGAGAGGCTGAGCCAGCCAAAGCCTGAAAACAGGCACCTGCAGGGTGGCATTTGGTGCTCGGTCACAAGTTCAGGCAGCAGCATGGGCTGAGGAAAACAACCCAGACAGAACATCTGCTGCTCCTCAGGCTGCTGTGCATCAAAATGCTGTTCATCAAGTTCAGCCTAGGCAGGGAGCAAACAGGTAAAGTACACCAAAGCTTTTGGGTGACTGGGAGCACTTGACTGCAGAAGAAAATCCCAGTGTCAGTCCCCCAGTCCCCAGTGACATGTCTGCAGGATCCTCAGCTGTGCACCATCACTCCTCGGTTACTCAGTGGGAGCCGGGACACTTACAGTGTTTCCAATATGAGCCTCTTACAATTTATTTAAGAAAACACAGTATAGCTTCACATCAAAATCTATCCTCTAACAACAAAGCAAAGTATTCACCAAAAAAAGGCCACCACAGACTGTGGGTTCTGAGTTAGTGCCTTCAACTATCAATGCTCAGACTGGAAATTCCGTAACAATGAAGAAGGTGCCTCCAGTCCACCATCCCCCAAGACAACCCCCACTGAGACCACTCAGGCTCTGGACAGAGCCCTGCAACTGTGCACACGAAAATGGAGGGGAGAAGTTATGGGATGATGAAAAGAGAAGGGGACAGAGTCCATTTTGAGGATGGTCATACCGGGAAATGGCTCTGTAAGTTGGGAAAGTGTCAATGCGCCTTTGTTGGGCTTTGCTGGAATGTGACCAAGTACAAAACCCTCTTGGATAAATCCTTCCAAGGAAACAACCGTGGTTTCATGGAAAGGGTGTGGTCTACCCATACTCCCTCCGGGTCTTGGACAATCTGCAGAACTCACTTGGCTCAGACAATGATCTGTAGATCAATGGCACCTCCTTGCCTGGGGATCAATAAGGCCTCTGAAAACAAAGACTGAAGCTGTTGGAATAGATGGGCTGGCATGAAAAGGTGTCAAGAATACTTCAGGAACCATGAGATCTCCTGTTAATAACCAGGTGCTGAAAGTTTAATTCTCCGAAGCAGTAATGGAGCAGCAGAGCAAGTGGGAATGCTGGAGTCCCCACGGAATAACCAGCACTCTGTGCTGGGGCTGAGGAAACAAGGGACAGACAACGCAAACGGCCCATTCCATGCCCTAAATTAAACACGTGTGTAACAGAACAATCCCTCAGATCATTTACAAATTCAGAAGACCACAGAAACAAGAGTCAAAGGAATAGGAGAGAGCGAGTCTGGCTTGGAAATGTAACTGATGACAGAATATTCCTGATTGCACTGATTGCCAATGCCACGGGACGTGGAGTTACTTGGTCTGAAAGTGAGGTAGGTGCAGCCTGACACCTCAAATCCAAACACCACACAAGAGGCAGAAATGCAAGAGCATGGCACACACCAGAAACACAGAGAACAGTTCTGGGCAAGGGCGTCACTGCTCTTCCTGCTCGTGACGGATTCCATCACCATCAAACGTAGCACTGTGATGCTGGAAACTGGATCCTATGCCCATGGGGCATTTAATCTCGGGGAGCAAAAAAGGGAGATTAAATTCCTTTAATCTCACTTCACCATCCTCAGTGCCGCTTTCCTCCTGCTAGTTTCTGCTGCTCAAGCTTAAGAGTAACTTTCCCCTCAAAAGTTACACAGAGATTGGTCAACTGCTCACTCTCATGTTTGTATTTCTGGATGACTCCTGCATTTCCTCCTTAGGTGTGGACTCAAGGTTTTGAGCTCATGGAATAAAGCTCGCCCATCATTTAGGAAATATGGGCAGAGGCAGAGTCTGAGCTTTCTGCCCCGACAAAGTAGTTTCCCAGTGTGAAGTCAATTGTGTCTCCACCGAGAAAACCCTCAAGACTGAAACCACTCTTGCAAAAAAGGGAGGGGAAAAAAAAATAAATTTCTCTTTCCAGTGTTACTCCTCAATAACTAACATAGACTCCTGAGCCAGTCTAACACATATTTCAGATTCAGTGAGAAGTGTTCCTGCTTCCTCTGCCTTGTCCACACTCCTTGGCCATGGGGCCATTTTCCACAAACTCCAGCTGTAGCCAGAGGGAAGCAGCACAGATGGAAACAGATTCGTCCTGCACACTATGCATCTGAAAGACCAAAGAATGGACAGATGACACAACGCACAGACCACCTTCTGCACTGCTCAGGGAGATCAGGGCCCCACCACACCTGTGCAGTGTCACAGCAGAGATGCTCCACAGCCAAACCTCATCCAAGAGACAATGACAGTTCCTGGATGTCCCCTGGACAGACCTCTCCGAGCCACAGCAGTGCAGGGTGCCGAGGCAGCACCCTGGCCCAACAATGTGCCCAAATAACACTTTGGCATAAATTAATGCAACAGCTTTGGTGCTCCACCAAAGGCCAGACCATGGTGGATGGGCCAACAGGCCAGGCAGCACCTTCCTCATGCAGAACTGAAATACCCTGGAAGAGAAGTCCTGCCCTTGGACAGACACTGTCACAGCCAACGGGGATCCAAGATCCTGCCACAGAGTACCTCGAAGTCTTCCCAGAGCCCTTGTTCCATGTTGTGGTCATCATGAGGATCACACCATAGAAATGAAGTGTGCATGTGTCACAACCACCATTACAACAGGTCAAGGATATTTGAGGGACATGGCAAGACTTCATGGGCAATGGCATCACCAGCTCCAAGCGTGACGGAGAGACGGCAGGAACGTTTCAGCACAAGACACCAAGGCAAACAGGATGTGGCAACTGGAGGAGTCCCCAGCCGACCCCCTTTGCCTTCTGGCCCCTAGGCAAGGTAGTCAGAACCATCCTGGCCACCCAAACCAAACGTTCCCAACACCTTCCCCAGCCCTCTGCCATTCCCAGGATCCTGACCTCCGTGCTCTCCCACTGCTCAGGCCTTCTCTCACCTGAGAGCCTCTGCGAACCCCTTCCAACAGCTCCAAACCCCTGACCCCGGCTCCAGCCACCCCACACTGCTGTCGGGCTCTGCTGGGCCATAGCTCCGGGGCTCCCGGTCCGCTCTGCCCCGCGCCTTTCCACCCTCCCTCTGCACCCCGCGGTCCCGCAGCCACCGGCCCGAAGCCCCTTCTGGAGCCTCTCCGGGCCCCTCTGCCGCTGGTCAGGCCGCGGGGTCCCCGCGCCGGCGCCGCCCGCCCCGGCTCTCCCGCCGGGTCCCGCCCAGGCTCTCCTTTCCCCGCC
>VZRF01010497.1:244792-263553 GCA_013396875.1 Vireo altiloquus
GGCCGGGGCCGGGCCGCCTGAGGGACCGCGGTTCGAGTCCCGGGGTCGGGGCCGGGCCCGGTGCGGGGTGAGGGTCTTGTCCCGCCCCGCCGGTACCGCCCGGAGACGTCCCCGGGGAGTGGCGCGAAGGGAGGGGAATGGAAGCTGCCGGTGCCCGCAGCACCGTTCCCTGAGTACCGGCCGGGCCGGCCGCTGCCGGAGCAGCCCCGGGACCGCCGTTGTCAGTCCGGCCCAGCAGAGCCCCGCAAGGAAATAAATCCCCCGAGAGCGGTGGCCGGTCCCGCGCCCCTGTACCGGGTCCCTCGGGCCCCCGGCCGGGAAAGGCGGGTGTGAAGGCCCAGGGACGGTCCCCAGCTCCTCCAGGCCACAGGGACACACTGGGGACTACACAAGTCGAAGGAAAAGCTGTGCTCACCACCCCAGCCTTCTTCATGGATCACAAAGCCTGAACCTCCAGGAAACATTTTGAGGGATCCTCACTGAACACTCCCTTGATAAAAAGTCACTGCATGTCATTTAGAGTTCACAGAAGAGGGAAATAAGGGTTGGAGCCCCGGGGTGGTCTGTGCCTCGCAAGGACTGGGGTGTAGACACTATCTCATCGTTCCTTACTGTGTCTGTCTTTTGAGCTCTGTTTAACTGATGATGACCACATGCTTCCAGAGAACAATCCTCCAGCACAACGAAGGAACCCATCTCTAGAGATTCCTGCAGCAAATGGCCCTGCCAGGCTCCCCTCCATCCCCCCAGCTCCTCGGCGATTCCCCCAGTCCCTCAAGGACTCCTGGCTGAGCCAGCAGGGCAGCCCTTCCCTCAGGGTGTGCAGTGACAGGGTGCACAGGGACATTTGCCACCAGACCTCACCATTTGATAGGTCCCGTGGGTCATCATCCAGCTCACGCCAATGCCTGTGCCCAGCTCTGCCTCCGGCTGTGCCCACAGAGGCCTCGCTCAGTCTCTGGGAGCAGCCTCTCCACCCTGGCAGTTGGTTCCATGCTGGGTTTTGCTCACGCTTCCGAGCTCGGGAAGCAAAGTGTTATCAAGTGCTTCTGAAGTGGTGGTGGCCCTCGAGCTGAGAACCAGAGCACTTCACCAGCCCTTTGTTCCCTTGCTGGGAGCTGTCTGGCTCTTCTCAAAGGACTAACAGTTTGCAGATGCTGTTTGTTCAATAAAAAGAGTAACCTTGTCTCCAGCTTCAGAAGAACGCCTGCAAAAACTGCCGCTTTCTGCCTTGCTCCCAGCAGTGCATCCGGGTGTTATGCCGCCACAAAACCAGAAAGGTGGGGGGTTTGAGTCAAGGCCTGAGATTTGGCTCAAGGCCTGGGGTTTTGGACTAAGGTCTGAGGAGAGCTCCACTCGTTATTGAGGGTCTGCCCTGGAGCAGTGCCTCTGCTGGCTTCTCCTGCTCCATTTAAGTGCTCACAGTGACAACTTGCCATGCTGAGTCTCTTCGAGGAGCTGCACTTCCCTGAGGGAGCAGTGAAACACCTGCCAGAAGACACCTCCATTGCCCCAGGACATTGATTTCTGTCCTCAGAATGACCGGGCACACATCCTGCAGTCCCGCCAGGCTCTGAAGGCAGCACATCACCCATCTCAAAGGCAACTCCACAGCAGCACCCTAAATCAGAGACTTCAGTGCCTGACATTCAGTATTCTGAGATTTTCAAAGGCCTTTTTAAAAGGCCTGAAGGGCAGTGGAATACGGGGGTGGTTCAGGCTCTCCAGGTGTTGGCGAGTGATTAGCCAGGACACTCTGACAGCAGCTCTTGTACAGCTGCTGCTCTGTGGACAGAGACAACAAATCCCGGGTGGGTGAAGTGGCTTTGGGTGAATCTGGGGTTGATCTGCCTGCAAAACCAGGGTGGCCCTGCATCCTTTCTCCCCTCCATCTGTGCCCTGCCTGGTAAGCAGTTCTGTTTCTTGGAAAAGCTTTGCAGTCCTGAGGCAAATGACAAATTCTTTTTGTTTGATGCGGCTCAGCCCTGGGGTGTTTAGCCACAGGGGATTGTAGGTATGAAAAAAGTTCACGTGGGTTAAAAAAGCAGTGTTGATAGGAAAAAATTTGCGTCAGTATTGGTAAAGGACTGACCCCTGCCTGGGAAAGGGGAGGTTTGTGCGAGACTGTGTCCTTCCGTGGGTGCAGGGTGGGCTCAGTGCCGAGGAGGGCACAGATAAGCTCAGACTATAAAAAACTCGGGGTTTCCGGTCGTCTGAGGCTGCTGACAGACAGAACAGCTCCAAGGCTTAACAAAGCAGCTGTGAATTAGGCTTTAGAAAAGCATCAGTTCTCACCAGTGCTAGATGGAGCTCTGCTACTCGCAAACACCGCACCCGTGTAGGCTTTCAGACCAGTGTTTATACTTCTGAACTGTTTCTCAGGATCTGCCGTGGCTGTCAGCTGCCCAACACAGCTTCCAGGGGCCTTTTCCAGGTTTTCTTAGGCAGTAAGGACAGGTGATAGGATGGCTGGGTCAAGGTGAGCATCATGGCTATATAGTTGCCTTCTTGTCCTGTTGTCCTCCCAGCCTGCCTCCCTCCCTTCCTCCTTCCACTTCATCACAACCCACAAATGTAATTTATTTACAATCAAAATACTTATCATATCACGGTCTCTTCAGGGCTCACAAAAATGGGTGCAGTATCTACAGATGTCAATTCAGTGCAGGTGTGGGCTTGCACACTTGGGATGAGTCCTTCAAGTCAGATAACGCCCAGGCTGCCATCCCACGTGCAGAATTCCCAGCTGGCACCAGAGGGTACAGGAAGATGTGGTGTGACAGCAGTTCAAGCAGGCACGCCGAGGCTTTGCAGTTTCTCGGCCTTTGCGCCGGCTCAGCTGCCAAATAAACCTCCTCTGGGATGGCCAATCCTTTCAGGATGTCAACCTTCCAAACAGGCCAGCGCCGAGAGAACAGGAATGTCTTTTCCCTTGCCTGCTCTGCTGTGTGGTGACAGCCAGAGGTACAGCCCAGGGGACAGCAAAGCCACACAAAGCCTCTGCTGCCGAGGGACATGATGGCTGCCCGCTGGCGAATGGGGCAGTGTCCCCCTGGCCTGCTGCTTCCCTGTTGTGGGTGGTGGGTGCCACAACCTCCTGAAAATGTCTCCAACTGAAGCTCCCTGGCCGGTGCCACACACACAACACATGCAGAGGATAGCTGATGAACAGTCGGCAGCAGAGAGATGCGGGAAGGGTCTTCGTACGGGAAAGATTTATTGCAGCCGTGTGTGCAAAGGGATCCAGGGACAAAGACGAAGAATGGGGGAGAATCCAGGGTTTTATACTGGGTCAGTAGGGGCAGAGGGAGAGCATCAGGGACCAGTGATCTGAGGGAACGAGGGCAGTACACAGGCAGGGCTGGGAAATGAGAGCCAATGGGGAAATGGGGAGCAGCGAAGGAACAAGGGCCAACGGGGGAGCAGGGAAGGGAAAAATTTCTGGGTCCTGGGCATATAAGGGGGAAAGGGGCAGGGAGGCCAATGGGCCAACCGGGGAAGCAGAGCTGGGGTACATTAACATAATGCAGCAGAGGTCCCTGGGAGAAGCCTCTTTCTGTCACTCTAACCTGCAGAGTGCCTCTAAAGGTCCTTTCCTCTGTAGGACCCTCGTGGTTCCTTGTTTAATAGGCCCACCAGCCACCACGCTTCCCCACAGCTCCTTGGCTTCCATGGGATCCATCCTGCAGTTGATGAAGCTCCTGTGTTCGAAATATATGCTGAGGGTTTCTTGCTGGTGTCAGTAATTAACAGCAGATGCTTGACAAGGGATGTGTGGAGGCCAGCCATGCCTGGACTTGGGTCCCCATGCCCTGTGCTGGGGCAGGGTCCCCATGTCCCCATGGCTTGAGGCATCCCAGGAGCCTCTCATCCACCTGGCTGGGCAGCTTGACCCCCTCTAGCCTTGGGCCTGTTCCCTCCAGCCCTTGGCTGGGCACACAGGTGTGTTTGTTTACCTGTGCATATGTCCCTCACACTCACCCCTGCAAACACCCCCCTCTCCCTCCCTGCTGCCTGGGGGCTGCGGGTGTGTAACCCCGAGGGAGTGAGCTAAATGAGGGAGCGCTGATGAGGAACTCATTAATTCTGGTGCCTGTCAGCTTCACAGGATGATGATAAAATGCTGCATCCTTCTGGAGCAGCGGGAGGCGGCGGCAGGGCTGGGAGGGAGCAGCCTGGCCATCCCATACCCCTCCTTGCAGCCAGCCCCCCCATCCTGCACCCCTGTGTCCTGACACGGAGCTTGCACCCAGTCCCCCTCTTCCCCTGGATCACCCAGGAGGGGTGGGAGCATTGTGGGGTGGATAGAAGTGGGATTGTGCAGGCACTGTGTCCACTGCAGCTGCAACCCTGTGGCAGCAGGGTTTGGAGTGGTGTGTGGGCTTGGATGGCACCTGGAACATGGATGATGCTCTCCTTTACAGTCCCTGGAATGGGGATGATGCCCTCCTTCCCAGCCCTGTGCACACACAGGTGCTTTGGCGTGGCCAGCATGAGACCATGTGCCTGCATGTGGCACTGCAGGGTGGCACCTCCACAGGGCACCAGCCTGTGTTGCTCTGACTGCCTGTACACTGACAGAGGCTCTGGTGGTGCCTGGCAGCATTCCTAATGAATTCAGTGCTGCCCTTCACATCAAACTGCCACAGGAGAAGGCATTTTTTGTCCCCATCTTTATTCAATGTGCCAAACACGCCACTCCTGGGCCTCACACTCACAAACATCTTGTTCACAGCTGTAGCTTCAAAAGGACCTGGGGAGAAGGAGGGGGAGACTGTGTGGGAGGCACAGAACGTGCTAGGCCTGCCTGTGGTCACCATGTCCCATCAGGGAGGAGCTGAGACCTGCTGGACACCACTCCAGCTCTGCTCCCCTGGACTCCTGCAGGCTGTCAGGACCTGGCTATCCCCAGCCACCCTGCAAGGCCATGAGAGACGCCTCGGACAAGGTCTGGGGCTGGTGGCCGAGCAGAGGGGCAGGAGGTGGATGGAGGGCAAGGGGGTTCTGTCCTACTCAGAGCTGCCTCTGCCCGCTCCTGTTCTTCCCTGCTCCGCTCTCAGCCCAGCCCCATCCATCTTGCAGGACTGAAACCCAATTACGGTGCCAGGGAGGGGGTGGTGCAGCGGCAGAGATGTCCATTAGCCTCGGGGATGGAGATGGAGCGATAGAAGCTCTAATGGCCTCACCAGGACTCTGATGACAGCCTGGCTGCCCCAGCTGCACCAGCCCCTGCCTGCGCTGGGGTGGCACCAGAGCAGTTCAGCCCTGGATTGCAGCCCTTGACAGGGATCCCGATGGAGATTTGCAGCCATGTGCGTGCACACGTGTGCACGTGTGCCTTGTGTGTGCTTGCATGACTTAAAGCCACTCCAACACCTACAAAGCCATCCCAGGGGCAGCCCAGCCATCTGACTGTAAAGCAGCTCAGAGCTTCTCCCTCCTCTCCCTCACTTGTCCCACTGGAAGAAGGATATTTGGCAGTGGAGCCTGCTGTGCTCTGAAGTTTAATTAACCCCGTCTCCCCCCTGAACAGGCTTCCCTTCCTCTGCTCAAATGCCACAAATGATCCTTTGCAGATGCTAATCTGCAGAAGGAAAAAAAAAAAAGATTCCACATTTAATTGCAGAACATAAAGATATTACAGGGTCATTAAAACACCATGAATATGGAAATGAAATCCACAGGCATCCATGCGGATTATGGCAGGGAAAAGGGAGTTGCAGGTGAAGCTGAAAGGTGGAAAGGTCAGCTGCATCTGGATACATCATTAACCCCCTGCTCTGGGCAATCTCCAAGGGCTGGGGGGGTGTCTTGGGGGTCTCGGTTGTGCTGGCTTCACCCCACAGGACCTGCGGCAGGGGGAGGGTGGTAGAGGCCAAGTGGTGGAGGTTGGCCCTTGCTGTGGTTTCTGGGGATCAGCCTCTGCCTGCAGCTGCAGGAGCTTCCAGAGATACCTCAAGTCTCCACCAAACCTGGTCTGTGACTTGGACCACGGGACCCAACAGCCCAGGGAGGGATGCTGAGATGGTTTTACTCTTCAGGGACTCCTTCCCACCCCGGGGCAGCTGTGGAGCCAGGCTCAGCCCCCTGTGTGCCTCATCACTGGGTTGATCCCAACACTCTGTCTCCCCTCCGCCCCGGCTCCCTCCTGCTGCTCATGCAGCCGGCTTGACATTGACGTGAGCTGCTAAGTGGAAAAAATTAATAGGGGCCTCGCTAATTGGAGCTGAGATGCCAGGAAAGAGGCACACAGGCCAGGGTGGCTCTGACACCCGGCTGCAGACAGGTGACAGCATGCAATGGTGTGGCAGGGCCAGAGGGCAGTGTGGCAGGGGCCACAGCTGCCTGGGCTTGTGGGCTATTGTCCATGCCCAGGGTGCTGCCATGCCTCTGTCCTTGCAGCTTTTGGGATGTCCCCAAGGAGCTCCAGGCCCTGGCATTTGGGTCCTGCCAGCTGCCACTGCCTGATGGGAGGACGTGGGTGAGGAGGGTGTGATGCTGCTGGGACACCTCTGGATCGTCAGGACCCTCCGGGCCCCCAGCACAGCACTGCAGTGCTGTTGTGCTGAGCTGCCAGAGCCCCCCCAGCTCTCCCAGCCGCTGCTTTTGCCTCCAGGGAGAGGGTGAGGAGGAGAAAAGCAGATTAGAGTTATCGCTGCATCTCCTCACTGAGCTGAGAGCTAAATGTCAGATCACATCTGACACAGCTCCGAAGGGGAGGACGAGGATTCCTGGTGCACTCCTCATCCAAGGGGGCACCTCTAGGGGCACAGGCAGTGGGGCTGGCAGCTGGATGCCAGCTTTCACCAGGAGCAGAGTGGGAAGATGGCTGGCTCGGGGTCCCGCTGCCTCGCCTGGCTGGCAGAATCCCAACTGCAGCCCCAGAAACTTTCCTCCTCCCGTTCCCATGGAAACGAGGAATTTTCTTCTCCCCAAAGTTGAGCTGTGTGCCTGCGCTCTCTGCCCAAGTCGAGCCCCTTCGCCAGAGCCCCACGGGACAATGGTTTGGCTGGAGCAGTGCCTTCGGCCATGTCTGCAGAGCCAGAGCCTGGCCAGGGAGCTGGGGCAGCGCCCTGCACGGAGTGTTCCTGTGCCACACCAGGATGTCCTCATGGGTGGAGAGGGGCCGAGGAGGAGCATCGTCACCTGCTCAGCACATCCTGTCACCTCCACAGCTCAGCCAGAGAAAATGAGCAGCCTGCTGGGAAAATCGCCCGGCAGAGTGACCAGAGAGCCCTTACTCCAGCCCCAGCCATCCTGCAGCATGAGCCTCTGGGACTGATGGCCAGGCAGTGGAACCCAGTTCTGCTTTGGGCTCCAGCTGGGAAGGACACTTGGGGAGTGATTTGAGACCGTCTGTTGGCAATCAGAGGGTTTCAGCGCTCTGCTCACCTCTGGAAGGAAGAGGACGGCCTGACACCTTCTCTGATGAGAGGAAAAGCTTTCCCCATCCGTCAGTCCTGTGGGCTGACAGGAGCGGGCATCCAGCACCAGCCCTGGGGTCGCTGAAATCCTGGGGGCTGAGCTGCAGGAGCTTTTCGATGGGATAAATGTGGAGGAGTCAGATTTAGACAACAATGACTAAAACTGAGCTTCAGTAAAAATTAACTCCAAAGAGGGGAATGTTCCAGGCGCTGCCATTTGCTGTCAGTAAAAATAAACCTGCAGGTTAAACACAGCCTTTTCCTCCTGGGTGCTCCTGTGCCAGATCAGGAAGCTTCCTCCCGCTGAAACGGTTAAAAGCATAAAATCACCAAGGCCCTGCTCCTCCCTGCCCTGTTGAACATCATCCCTTGAGCTGGGATGGGGTCCCCAGGGCCCCTCCGTACTCAGGGCTGCATCAGAGCTGGGGTCACCTTGTTAGCACAGTTTTGGGGTCCAGCGAGCACCCGCTCCACATCCAGGGCCTAGAGGGAGCTGGAAGCATCAGGTGGTTTTTAAAGCTCACTGGACACCTGGCAGGGCCCACCCCTGCACCAGCAGCACCTCCCAGCCACACAGCCCCCTCCCAGGGCCGGCTCCTTCCCTCCGCCTGCCATTCTCACCGGGGTTTTAATTAGTGCTCCTCTGTATATTCAGCAAGCAGGAGCCTGGAATGGAAATGTACAGGTGTCCCCTTGATCCAGTTTCCATGGTTGCCGCATCGAGGTGGGGGCTACAGCTTTTTTTTTATATTTAATAATTTTATTACAGTGGCTTCAATCCCTTGGCGAAGAAGGGAAGGGGGGAGAATGTGGGGGAATAAAAAATGCTGGATGAAAAGGCCACGTTCCCGTGGCTGGGCTTATTTGCCGTCATTCTTTTTCTCTTATTAACAAGCGCTGTTTTCCAAGATGCTCAAAGTCCAAGAGCTCACTAATGAGATCCCAGCTCTCACTGGGGTGGGGGGAACAGCCCAGGCAGCCATGCTGGAGCCACACAAATGCCTGTGGGGCCACCCCAGAGGCTGAGGGAGAGGAGCAGGGTGGTGCTGAGCACTGAGCTATGCTGACATGTCCTCATCCCTGTCCCCATCCCCACATCCCAGTTCCCATCCTCACTCCCCTGCCCCACCCAGCTCACCTGTGGGATTCTCCCTGGCATCCCTCACCATGACAGCAAAGCTTCCCCGGCCCCAGCCCACAAAGGGACCCCAACCACCCTTGAGCAGCTCTTGGGGACACTGGGTTGGTGCCCAGTGCCAGGCCCTGTGCACAAGGAAAATCCAGAGAGTCCTGAGCAGAGGTCCTACAGCCCTCCCAGGGAACTGGGAGCTCACGTTTAGGGACTCCCAGCACCACAACCTCTCCGCCCTGCCCCATCCTCACCCGGCGCGGTGGCACTCGGTGAGGGTGGTGGCTGCTCCGGGTGCCAGCACCAGAAACTCTCGTCCTTTCCTCTCACCAAATTAGTCTCAATCTCTTCTGGTGCGATCAGTGCAGTGTGTGAACGTGCCCATCTGTCACCGTCGGATTATTTAGCCCCGACCCTGCCTGTGAAACAGGCAAAATCTCCTGTTTACCGGGAACTCAGGGTGGGTTTCAGCTTTTGTGCAACGGGAGTTAAAAATAACGCAAAAACGGTACGAGCCCAGGAAAAATCCTCTCTCCTTGCACTGCACTGTGCGGCTGGGCTTGCCAACTAGGAAGAAATCCCCTCTCCTCCTCCTGGCAACGTCCCGCACTGTGGCAGGCAAACACACACGCCGAGCCACGGACCTATTAGTCACCAGTAAATGTTCTTTTCTCTCCCGATTTGTTTCCCTTTAAGCTTGATGTTTTCCTCTCCTGCTGCCCGGGCCTCGTTAGGCTGCAATTAAAGCCAGGAATCAAAGCGGCATGGTGCAATTAAAACTCGGGGTGGGACGCGGGATGCCCCGTGGAAGCCGGCAGCCGTCGCTGGGCTCTGCTCACGCACAGCCGCCTGTCCCCTGCGCGGCCCCGGGGAGTGGTGACAGTGCGAGGAGGCAGGACAGGAGCAGGCTGAGCCCAGCCAAGCTCCGCTGTAAAGATCTTCGTGTCGTTTACTGACAGCATCACCAGCTCTGGCACCTGGAGGATGAGTCGAGATGCATCCACTCTTGAAGGAAGATGAATTTTCCTGGCTGAGAGAATCGTAAACGCACAGAGCAACTCAGAGGGGGGAAGAGGCACTGCTTAAGATGCCTCTGCACTGAGATTATATCTCCCTCCTGCCAGGGGAAGGCTGCGCCCATCCCTGCACAGGATCCTCCAGGCTCCACGGCCAGGGGGACACGCTGACCGCTGCTCGCTGCACCCTTCCCCGCGGCTTTCCTTGGGGATAGCCCTGAGGATGCGGCTCCCATGCCTGGAGCCTGGAGCCATCCTACTGTGCCAGGGAACAACTCAGGGAACCGTCTGGCCATTGCTGTCCCGCTCCTGGCCAGGCATGAGTGGTGTTGCGGGCCACATCCATCTCGGGGCTGGATGGAGCCCAGGACGTGGAGTCGGGGCACCGCCCAAGCAGGAACATTGTCAGTGCTCGGCGAGCTGTGACAGTGGCCGGGGAGCCAGCGGGCAGTGCCTGGACACAGCACGGCAAGGCTGGGCGCTGCTGTGGAAGGGTCACACCCCCAGCGTGCTGAGTCCCTTGGCAGGGCAGGGCAGGACCAGCACCCAAGCCACTACCACAGCAGCTGGCATAGGCAAGCACCAGAGCTGGTGCCCATGTGGGAAGTGCTGAGGAGCAGGAATTGCTCACGGAGCAGAGCTGAGCCCACCAGAGCGAGATCCCCTGCACTGATCTGTGCCAGAAACACCAGCACCCCATCGTAGCTCGTCTCCCCACTGCTGGGGCCTGGCCCAACAGCCGCCCCACGCAGAGACAGCCCCGGCTTTGAAAATAGATAGTAACAAGTGAGCGCGGGCAGCAGAAGTAGCAAAGCATATGGTAGGTGTTGGAGTTTATTCCTGTCGGTGAGTGTCAGCAGCGACAGACGGCTGGGGGTGGCGAAGCGAGAGGTTTTGGTAGGCGCCCGTGCAACACCACCCCACGGACGCCACAGCTGCGACGAGGGTGGGGACCCTGCCACCCCCTGCGCTGTGCCCGGCGCTGCGATGCTCTCCCGGCGCCCGGCAGCGCAGCTCGGGGCTGTCTGAGCGCCCTCGCTGCCCCTCAGGGATGGTCGGTGTCAGTGGTGCCCGAGGCACCCCTAAATTCACCACACTGGGCAAAACCCCGACGCCTTTGGTCGCTTCCGGACAAGCCTGTGAGCCCCATCTGTCCCAGCTGAAGGTCACCTGCTTGATCTGCAGGAAGATGTGGGAGGGTGAATGGCTGCTCTCTGCTCCCGGCTGCTGCTCTGCAGCCATGGCTGGTACCGGGCTCCTCCAGCACTGCCCGCTCAGCCTAGCCTGGCCCTGTGGCACCTGGGGGCTTCCATGGAATTGTCCCGATGGCCAGACCCGTTCTCGCCACCCGACGCCTCTGCCGGCAGGTGGGGTGGGCAGGTAGCCAGCGGCAGTGGGAGGGAACAGATTGTCCGCAAAAAAGCGCCTCAGTTCCCAACCGGCAGCTCGGAGCAGGATCTCCTGCGGGTTTATGCCTTGTTTGTCTGAGCCTGCTGCGAGGGTTTGGGGCTGTTTAAGGACTTTTTGCCAGCGTCCTTGCAGCACCATGGCGATGCGGGGCTGCCTCCCCACCCCGGCAGAGGCTACTGGCAGGATTTTGGAGCTCCTGGTGCTCAGTGTCTTGGGCCTGGATCACCTTGAGGATCCCACGCTGCCCAGACTGGGCAAGAGACAGCCCTGGCAAGCACTGGAGCCAGTACACATCCTCCCCTGGCACAGGTGAAACAAACACTCGCCAAGCAGCAGCTCACCTGTGGCTCCTGCCTCTGCTAATTGCAGTGTTCTCACTTCACACCGATTGCTTGATAAGATTAGCAATTACAGAAACCTCATACGACAATTGGTCTGGGTCAGGAGCCGTGTGAGGGAAATTGGACGGAAGTGCAAATGGGAATTAATTATAACCTTGCAGTGGACAGGTTGGAGGGTTTGAATTTATATTTTTATGTATTTCTCAGTGCAACTTCTGGCTCTGCCGCAGGTGCCAAGGGCTTCACCACAGCCAAGACGTGCTCACTGCTGTCCAGGCCACCACAGGGTTCGGACAGGGGATGTCACAAGTGTGGCCACGGCATTGCTGGAGCTCCCTGCCCTTCCTGCTCTCCGCCTGGCAGCTGCCGTTGTTATCTCCATTGCCATGGCAATGCCAGCCCAGCTCCCACGGCGTGTCCGCCTGTGCCTCCGCCAGGCAGACGCGGTCCCACGCCGGGCTGGAGCCCCGCTCCCAGCACTGCCCACGCAGCCAAATGGCCACAGCACGGCCAGGGGGATTAACACAACCCCAAAACTCTGTGAGGATGGAGATGGACATGTCCCCTCACCCAAGAGGCGAGGTCTGGGTGGGAAGAAGGGGGAGAAGGAAAGGTCTGCACCTCGAATATCTCCCAGGCCTGCCCCATACTGGGTACAGCCAGGTGCCCTCCACCACAGCAGGACTCTTATGCCCCACAGCCGCCCTGGGCTCAGCCACAGCTCTCTTGTGCTGGTACCAGCCCATGGCCCCAAAAGCCATATCAATCAGCACCCGGCTGCACTGATATTAAAGTGTTTGCCAGCAGCTGCTGGTGTTTAACAAATCCTCCTGTCTGCTTATTTATGCCATTTTCTCCCCTCCCACCTGGGGCTTGTTGATGCTTCGGGAATTTTGCAAACGTTTTAAAGGTAGCATTTCAAAGTCCACCAGGCAGCTTGTGAGGAGCAGGTCGCTGGAAAGGTTGAGGAGAAGCAGGAAAGATCCTCTACCCTGCAAGGCAGCCGTTGTTCTCATCCATCCTTACACACTCCCTGCACTCTCCCACTGCAGCTCCTTGTGTTCTGTACACCCACGCTGGCCCCAGCCCCAAGTCAAGGCTCGATCCAGGGGATTGAATTAATGGAGAGGGAGAGTCCAAAGTGGTGCTTCCCATCCGCTGGTTGCCTTTTCCTGGCTATGGAGGCAAGATTTGGGCCCAGGTCCCTGTTGGATTGCCAGCCTCAAAGCAGGAGAGCAAACTGCAAATGGAAAAGCAGAATAGAGGGAGCGTGTGCCGGGGCCGAGTGTGCTGGGCAGCACTGCCTGCACCAGGTACACTCTGGCAGCTGCTGCCATTGTGCTGCATTTCAGCAGAGTGCCAAGTGCCATAGGGCTGACAAGGAGCTGGAGCTCATCTCTGCTGCCGGCGGGCTCCTGGGACCCCAGCCCGGGGGTTTCCGTGTCCCCTGGAGGAGCACAGACTGCTGGGTGCCGGCGGGGGAACGCCAGGGTGTCACTCTCCACTGATGCGGCTCTCTTGCCTGATGTGACTACAGGCGACTGTGGGATTCAATTAAGTTCTGTTTTCCTCCCAGTAACAGTGGGAGTCTCTCCTCTCCCCTTTAAGGCAGACACGCTGACATGGAAGACAAATGCTCGCAATAAAGCGCTGGAGCGCGGAGCCGGGGGAGGCCGATGCTCCCTGCAGCCGGCACTGCCCGGATCGCGGCCGCCGCTTCCCCGCGCCCTCCCCGCGCATCTGCACGCCCGGTCCCGCACCAGCCGGCCCGGCCCAGGCGCCCAGAACCGGGTGGCGGAGTCGCCACGGGCACCCGGCTGGCTCCGGCACAGGACCCGCAGGGCCACCCCCTTCCCCGCGTGGAGCCCCCCCCGCCACCGGCCGAGCGTTGCCAGGCAACGGGAAGATGCTTTTCTGACCGAAACGGTAAATCGGCAGCCGGAGTTGGGGTTGGGGGAGGGAAATGGCTGGGCTGGGGCTGCCCGCGGGAGCACGCAAGGCTCCTCCAGCCCAAACAGCACCCAAAAATCCAAAGAGGAGACGCAGCCGTTGCAGCCCTGCTCAGCCAAAACTGCCAAGGCCCCCCTGAGCAGTGCCAAGGACAGAACCTGGCCCTGGGACCCCCAGCCTGGCCGGAGGATGGGGCAGGGACAGGGTGTCCCCCAGCAGGGGCAGACCCGCTGGCCTCCTCACTGTGGAACCCTGCCAGGAGCCTTGGCCCTGCTGAACGCCCTGGATGAGATTGAGCCCCTAATTTGCCCTCTCCCTCCCTCGCCAGCCATCACGCCACGGCTAAATGAACTCCAGGCAATTTTCTCAGAAGTTGAGTCCTCGCGCTGCGGGAACACAGGGCTAAAAATAGCCGAGGCCTGTGTGTGCTTCTTGCCCAGGTGAACCTCGCTCCGGAGACCAGGGCTCCTCCACATCCAGCCACCTCCCCAGCTCTGCCTCAGTTTCCTGCGCAGATTGGGCCACCCAAATGTGCGCCACAGCTGCAGCAGCCTCGGGACCCCCGGCCAGGGGAATCCCTGTGCAGGGGAGATCTCCCAGGGCTCAGGCATCACTCGGTGTGCACAGCGGTGGGCAGAGCCACCCTCAGGCTCAGGATGTCACCTGGATGCACTTTAAGTGGGCATCCCCTGACCCGAGGGTCTGTGCTGTGAGGTGGGGATGTATCACCCTCCTCCTCACCAGCAGCTCCCGCTGCAGGTGCTCCTCTCAGCATGACCAAGCCCGCCCGGGTCCAGTGAGGCAGACGCATTTCCTTCCCACAGTGACTCAATTAGAAATTCAGAGTTAAATCTTCCCCCACAAGATACCCCTCTGGCTGCTTCCAGCGCTTTGAATGTTGAACACTTTCCAGGGATTTTCGTATGCTCAGGCTGACCCCATCCACTCTGGTTCAGACTAACTTAATCAGCCTCATTTTGTTACTAGCTGCTGCAGTTTTGGACCTCTAGAAAAAGCACGACTTAAATTATTAGCACCTACCAAGCTGCTTTCACCACCCCTGTGGGGGCCAGAGGTGAGAGAACAGATCTGTTCCCACCTAGCCTCTATAGCTACCAGAAATGACAAATTATCAGAATTGTGGAAATTAGAAAAATGGCATTTAGGTAACAGGCAAACACTCCTCTTTTCTTCAGCAGCATCTGGCTAGAAACAGATTCGGAAGTGGCAGGTGGGGAGAAAAGAAAAGCAACCTGAGCGCTGACAGCTGGGCGAGAGGGGGCTGGGAGTGGGGAGAGCAAACCCATCAGCATTCTCTTCATCACCAGCAGTGCTGAGAAGGGCTGCAGGGGTCAGGCTGGGGGAGCAGGCGAGGAGGAGGAGGAAGGACACCTACAGAGGGTGGGAAGGGGCTCTCCCTCCCTGACTGTGAGCAGGCAACGCCCTGGCTCAGCACAGCCCTGAGCCCCCCCTCAAGCAGGAACAGCACCTTTCCCCATGTGCCCATGTCTCCCCAGGAGATTGACTCCCACCTCACCCCACAGCTGGTCGGCAGCACTAGGGAAAGAGCTTCAGAAGCACCTTGTGCCCCTGGGAGGCTCTTTGGAAAGGGGAGCAGCACCCAGAAGAGTGGTGCTGCCCTGTGTCTGGACAGTGCTGAGGTTCCAACTCTGCTCCCCCACACAGGGAGCTGTCAAGAATAATGCTGGGACATGGGGAAAGCAGGAGCCAGGGTCACACCTGCATCTGTTTTAGAAATGACTTTATTGCACTAAAAAGAGGAAATCACCTGTAAACAAACATTCCATTCAGGTAATAATATATTTTTCACTCCAAAAATACATCATTAAATCCAGCCACAGAAATATCAAAGCAGGAACAATAGAAAATAGCTCCAGCAGTGGAGAGATCCATCCGAGCAACAGCCCCGGCTCCCACATCACCAGCCCAGAGCAGAGCAGGGCTCACAGCAGCTCCTCCCGGGGCTCACTGCATGACCACACACCCAACTCCAGCGAGACAGCCCTGGGACAGGCTGGGATGGGGCAGGACAAGAGGCCCCAGGCCCTTGGGTGTCCTTCTGGGGTCAGCCTTAACCCAAGGAGCAACCCAGGGTTCTGCTCTCAGCATCCTCCTCCCCCAAACCCAAAGGCACACGGTTCTGCTGTGGGGGATGTGTCACTCCTCAAACCTCTCAGAGCACCAAAGTCTTTGTCCCAGCTCCCGTTCCCCCTCCTCTTGCAGCCTGTCCCCCCTGCCCCAGCAGCACCCAGGTCCCCCCAACCCTGGTAGGCGCAGCACCCCAGGGAGCACAGGGTGCTAGTGGTGTGAGCAGGGGCTGTCAGGCAGCAGCCAGCTGGGCAGGGTCCCCTTGTTGCCCCAGACCTCCTCAGGGGGCAGGATGTTCACCCCACATCCCTCTCCCTATGCCCCCCTCCCCAGAGCCCCCCTCTGCCCCCAGGATGAGCCTGAACACTTGAGGGCCTGGGGACCGTCCCTCGTGTTGGCTCCTGGGGGGAGCACAGGGAAGCCTCGGGTGGGAAACTCCCTGCGAAGGACGGACGTGTCAGCTCCTTGTGTCCTGCATGGTTTGTTTTCAACCACAAGCTCGACAAACAGCCACGATCACCCCGAATCCCCCCGACATGCAAACACGGCGCGATCAGAACTATGCCTCGCGCACCTGAAACGTATTTACAGACAGAAGTAAAACGCTGCGAAAAGATCAGCCTCGGATATAAATAGCCAACACTGAGATCTGCCATCTGCTGCAAAAGGACAAGGAAGGAACATCGACTGCCACCACAGAGGTTAACACAGAGGGGACACATGTGTGCGTGTGTGTCCACGCGTGCTGCAGCAGGCGGGGACGGGAGCGCTGCAAATCCTGCTCCCTGCACAGAAACATGCAGAGCCTGACACAATGGGTGACACCACACCAAACAACAACGCAGCGTGTTTTATCCACCCGCAGAAATGCTCCGGCTGGCATCCTCTCCGCTCCCGCTGTCCCCAGCCAGTCAGACGGGATGGCAGGGTGGGGTGGGAAGGGTTGGGAGCACCTCACTCTCTCCTCAAAGGGAAACTGAGAGCCAGGCCAGTCGCTTCGGGTAGCCAGATCCCGCTGGGCACAGGAGCTTGGTGGCCCCACTGGACACATCTTTCCTGCCCAGTGGATGCAGCCACTTGAAAGATCCTGAGCCCTCAGGCAAGGGAGGGTGGAGGGCTGTGGAGCCTCAGCCTGCCCCCCTGCCCAGCCTCATCTGGGAGGGCCCCAGCACTCAGGGAGGCCTACTCCTGTCACCTCAGCTTTTGTCAGCAAGTACAACTGCTGGGACACTGCCTGGGACCATCCGTGAGCCCAGGACAAGGGGTGCCAGCCCCCGGCACCTCCCTCCCGTGGGCAGCAGAAAGGCACAGGCAGCCTCCCGGATTTGGACAAACCAAAGCTCCCAAAGCTCTGTGAGGAGTTTCCCACTGGGGGTCAGCAGTGGGGGACAGCGCTGGGGTGGGCAGGGAGGGCAGCCCGGGAGGCTGCAGGTGTCAGACTAAGCCAACTCATACACCTGTGCAGCCCCGCAGGGCTGGGAGGAGTCCAGGAAAGGCTCAAAAGCCACAAACCTGACTCATCCCCCAGGGTGACCGCCCTCGGCCCACTCGCGGGTCACCTCTGCAGTATTTCCTTTGCGGTTTCCAAGACTAGAAAGTTGTCTTTTAAATTAAAGCTGTCACCTGACTGCAGGAGCTTCGGCTTTGAGAGGTGGCCGTGAGTGTGCTACAGAGATTTACCCACCTCCAACCTGCTTGGGGGCAGCTGGAGACCACAGGCACAAGGAGGGAAGAATCCAACAGGTGCTTCCATCCTTCCTGGTGAGGAATGGGCTGGAGGCTCCTCACTTTCTGCTGGACTCCAGGGGATGCAGCCCCGGGGCAGGAGCAGGGAGGGAGCAGGGGCAGAGGCTGTGGCTGCCAGCTGGTGCTGGCAGAGCCCCCCAGCAGCACCATTCCTGGGGACCCCCACGCTCTGCCATGACCCCGGCCCTCCTCAGGGGGCCCTTCAAACCCTCCTCCAGCGGGGCTGGGGGACAGAGCCGGCCTCCCTGCCTCGCCCCGGCCCCACAGGTGGGAGAGCTCCCTCCGAGGCTGATAGCAGGTACCTACAGGCAGGACAGGAGGGCGGTGAGTGGCAGCTCCTTCTCGCCCAGCAGAGTGTCCCGCTTAAGGCTGCTGCCCTTGTTGACCACCTTGAGCTTCAGGGACATCTTCCTGGCGTGGCCGGGACCCAGCCCATCGAAGAAGAAGTCCTCGTTGAAGACAGGGTTGCGGCTGTTCTTGACAATGGTGCTGCGCTGCTTCTGCAGCTTCCCAGGGTTGAGGCACAGCGAGACGCAGCAGTTGATGCTGCGCAGGTCGACGAGGGCATCGTAGAGGTCCTCGGCGGAGACAAGGCGCACACGCAGCCGGGCGTTGGAGGGATCGTACTCGGCAGCCAGGCGCAGGCTCCCTCCCCGGCTCAGCCGCAGGCTGTGCTCCCGGTCACGGCCCGAGGGCAGGTCCAGGGGCAGCAGGGCGGTGGGAGGATGCGTCCCGGCCGGGGCGCTCCTGGCGCGGCGCTGGGCGCTGGGGCTGGTGTCAGCCGAACTGTCGTCGGTGGACAGCGAGCTGTTGCGGGCCACCGAGTGCTTCAGCTTGATGACCTTGGACTGGCTCTCCTGGCTGAAGAGCTTCAGCAGCGAGACGGAGCGGGAGAGCAGCGGGGAGCCGAAGGGCGAGGACTCGGCTGAGGAGCACGTGTCGCTCTCGCCGCCGCTGAAGTAGCGGCCGGGGTGCATCAGGGCTGCCCCGAGGTCAGCGGGTGTCCGGCGGCCGCTCTCGCCGTTGAGCTTGGCTTTGCGCTGGGCGCTGGGCGAGGTGACGGGCGAGGGGCAGAGGCTGCTGTGCTCGCTGTGGAAGAGTGACTCTTTGCGTCGCGTGTGGGGGCTCTCCATCAGCGTGGCGAAGCCGTAGGAGGTCTGCGCCTTGGGCACGTAGGGCAGCGACATGGCCGTCTGTGCCTGCGGGTCCACGTTGGTGCCGCAGCTCCCCTCGGTCCAGTCCTCAGCGGTCTCGATCTGGATGATGTGCCGCCCGGTGGTCCGGGTCCGGGACCGGGACCGGCTGGACGGGCGAGGGCTGCGCGGGGGCTTGCGCCCGGCCAGGTCCTGTTCTGAGACTGAGGCACCCAGAGCAGCCGCTGCGGGGACCTCGGAGCCCTCAGCCTCGGCGGGTGCCGCGCTCAGCTTGGGCGGGATGAAAAAGTCGGGGATCTTGTCGGGGGTGAGGACGTTGCTGTAGCGGGATCCCCGTGACGACTCCTCTGTCCCCGCGCCCCGGGACCCGCCGTTCTCCGCCACCCCGCGCAGCCGCTCCAGGAGCCACATGTTGCTCCGGGTGTGGTGCTGGAAAAGACCCGAGGGGCAACGCTATCACCGGGGGCCGGGCACCGGCAGAG
>VZRF01010497.1:273601-288655 GCA_013396875.1 Vireo altiloquus
CGGCGATCGGCAGCGGCCCGGCGGCGCCATGACCGGCGAGAAGAAGAAGAAGAAGCGGCTCAACCGCAGCGTCCTGCTGGCCAAGAAGATCGTGATCCGGGACGGGGCCGGCGTGAGCGCGGGGCCGGGGTGGTGGTGGGGGCCGGGAGTGACGGGAGCGCGGCCGCGCGGGGCCCGGGCGGTGCCGGTGTCGGTGTCCGGTGCGAGGTGAGGGCTGTCCCCGGTGGGCCGCACTCCTCAAACCGCTGCTCTGGGCCCCGCTGCTGCACCTGCCGCCTTGGGCTGCGGACTCGATGTTGCAGCCTGAGCGATCCCATGGATGAGCGCTGCACCTGCCGGCTTTGTGCCGCTTTCCCGGTGCGCTCTCGTTCCTGTGCAGCAAAACCGCCGCGGGCCCGGACCGGGAATCCCTCGCCGGCCTGCTGGGGTTGGATTTAAGCACCCTAGGCTGGCTGTAGTCCGTGAACAGAAACAACGTTTCAGAACAGCATCTCTCTCTGCTTTCTCTCGCGTTTCAGATCCCGCTCAGCTGTGTGAACTCTCTGAAATGGGGGACGAGGCTGCTGAAAGGTTTTTGACTTTGCTCTGTTTTGCAGCGACAAGGGATCGGGGAGCCCAGCGTGTACCACGCCGTGGTGGTGATTTTCCTGGAGTTCTTTGCTTGGGGGCTGCTGACCACGCCGATGCTGACGGTGAGCCTGTCTCCGTGGGAGCTCTCCTGAGGCTCCTGAGAATGAAGGTCTTAGCACAGCCATTCTGTGGGGAACTCTGGAAGAGTATTTGGTTATGCAAAAACATTTAGACATATTAGCCTGGCAGTATAAAATGCAAATCAAACATACAGACAGCACAAAGGGAACCACAGAGAAGTGATGCGGTGGCATAAAGTAAAACCAGAGGGAATTCATGTGATGGGGAAAGGCATGTTTGAGGCTCTCTGAGCCTCACCCAAGTGTGCTGGAACGATTTATAGACCTGGAAAGTGTTGAAGACAGTGGTTTCCCATGCTGGAAAGGGCAGGCAAGAGCTCCTCACGTAGAGGCATTGTTGGCAGGATATTTCCCCTTTTCCCTGGATTGTGCCCTTCCAGGCCTCTGGCTGGCAAATGCTTGCGGAAACTTTGCAAAAGTTGCTAGCTCTGACTTTTTAATTTGGTTTTGGTTTGTCTTCTCTCCAGGTCTTGCATCAGACTTTTCCTCAACACACGTTCCTGATGAATGGCCTGATTCATGGAGTGAAAGTAAGGAATATTCCTTCCAGGATTTCCTTTAAATCTGCCATCGGTGCAAGAAGGGACAAACCATTATTATCCATGTAATTTGCTGATGTCAAACAATATTTGGCCAGTTTGGGGGGGCCTCTGGCAAATCTGCAAAAGGAAGGGCATGCTAAATGGGGCAGCTTGTGCAGCTGATTTTACTGAGCAGGAGTGACAACGTGCTGCTTGTCAGCATGGGGCTGGAGTTACAACAGCTGAGTGTTTTGGCTGGAAATATTCTCATCAGCATGAGATCAGCCCTGTCCCCATCCTCTGCAGCATAACAGAATGAAAAATCAGTGACATCTGAACTTATTAGTAATAGAAACTGAAACCCAGCAGCCTCAGTGACTTCCAGGCAGGAGGTGGAAATGTGCTGTGGGAGCTTCTTGCACTAGGCCAGCATTCCCGGAGCAGAATTGCATGCAACAATAGTGAACAGGCAATAGTCCTGTGTTGTGACTGGGGAATCAGGCAAAATATACTGTTCTTGGCTGTCTCTGGCAAGAGGATCTTGGAAAACAGCCCCAGATGGGTTTTCTGGGCACTCCCATCAGCACTGAAAGGCTCTGCCCTGCCTGCCTCTGGCTTGGGAGATGTAGAAAGGCCTTGAATAATTTTATTTGTGCTTAATGGCCCTGGCTTCTCATTGTGTCTGTCCTGTCTCCACCTTCGAGAGAAAGCTTTCCCCAGAACTGCAGCAGCTGTTGCCATGGTGGAGCTGTGCCAGCAGCTTTCCAGGTCCTGGCAGGGCTGCCTGGGTGCCCACAGCAGGGGCAAAGCTCTGCAGGGAGCAGGAGGGAGCAGGAGTGCTCAGCAGGGCCTTGCTGGTCGAGGATTTGTTTTTCCCTCCCTAAAAGGATGTGGGGAGTTTAATAAACTGCTCTGTTGTAACAGTATTGCTGCTTGTACAAATCAGGAATAGGTTGTGTCCTCCTGATGTTGTTGAAAGCTCTCACTGAGGGGTTTCTCTGTCCTCTGGTCTGTCCATCCCAGGGTCTGCTCTCTTTCCTAAGTGCCCCACTGATTGGTGCTCTCTCTGATGTCTGGGGCAGGAAATCCTTCCTCCTTCTCACTGTCTTCTTCACGTGTGCACCAATTCCCCTGATGAAGATCAGCCCATGGTGAGTTCACCCTCAGTACAGCCCTGGAGTTGTGAGGAGGGGAAGGAGCACGAGGCTGAAGGAGGGGGGTTTGCAGGTGCTCGTTTCAGGATGAGATGGGAGAGTCTCATCCATCTCAAGAATGGAGGAGGATGCTCAGGCTAGAGACTGACTCATCTGGTTCTGCTGGAGGGTTCACTTGGGAATAAAGGGTTGGTCTGTCCCCTCTGCTTGTTCCCCTTCTCACTGCATTATTTCTATTGGGGAAAATAAGTGGTAAAACTTCAGGGATCTCCAGACCTAGACTCCCGATCCTCTTCTGGTGCACTGGAGGGACTGAGGGGAAAACAAGGGAGAGGCTCTGCTTCAGCAGCTGTGGGCTGTGGTGCAGTTGCTCTCTAACTCTGCCTTCTGCTCTTCCAGGTGGTACTTTGCTGTCATTTCCATGTCTGGAGTGTTTGCTGTCACCTTTTCCGTGATTTTTGCCTATGTTGCTGATATCACACAGGAGCATGAGCGCAGCACAGCATACGGCCTGGTAAGGAGCTGAGTCACACTCCTGGCTCTTGAAAGAAATATTTGGGGCTTTACAGGTAGAAAAAGTATAAAACTAGGGTGGGAGATATATTGACTAATCATACAGTCTCCCTGTCCTTCTGTTTGGGATTTAGCTTTGAGGAGGAGGCTGATCTCTGCCCACTCTGAGTGCTGACTATGTTGTATAAACCAGCCTGGTCCTTGAGCTTCTCTATGCCACAAAAGGGGGGCCTGTGATGCTTGGTGTGATCCTGCCCTTCCTGTAGCTTTACTGAACAGGACCATATGGGAATTGCTAAGACAGCTTTGATTTCCCTTTGCTAGACCTTAGCCCAAGTGCACCAAGAGAATCTGTCATCTGTCTCTGCACAGGAGTCACTGTGAATTCCTGTTTACCTCTCCATCAAAGGTGCCAGAAGGAGCTCCTGTGGGTCACTGGGGAGGAGGAAATGGGCTCTAGGAAGAGGAGGCCTTAGGGATGTTTTATGCTTCCAGGTGTCAGCCACGTTTGCTGCCAGCCTGGTCACCAGCCCGGCCATCGGCGCATACCTTTCCCAAGCCTACGGTGACACCTTGGTGGTTGTGCTGGCTTCGGGGGTTGCTTTGCTGGATATTGGCTTCATCCTGCTGGCTGTGCCCGAGTCACTGCCTGAAGAGATGCGCCCGGTCTCCTGGGGAGCCCCAATCTCCTGGGAACAAGCTGACCCATTTGCTGTGAGTGAGCCTGCTGCTGTTTTCCTGTGTGCTGGTAATGCTTTATGTTTGCTTTAGTCCTGCTGATTTTTAAGGTGTTAAGCCTGTGGTTTGGCTGTCTTTGTTCCTGGAGATTATTCAGTGGTATTAAGTTAAATTTAAAAACATTGTTTCTCATTCCTCACCCCTTTCCCTGCAGTCCTTGCGGAAGGTGGGTCAGGACTCCACAGTGCTGCTCATCTGTATCACCGTCTTTCTCTCCTACCTTCCCGAGGCCGGCCAGTATTCCAGCTTCTTCCTGTACCTGCGGCAGGTCAGTCTGGCAAGGGAGGTAAAGCTCTGGGTGCAGGAAATCCTGGCCTATAAATACAATCAGAGTTGTGTCACCTGTCCCAAGGTGCCTCTTCTCGACCAATAACTCAGTAAAGCTGAAGTTGTAAGAAAGAATGACTTGTTCCTGCTCTCCTGAAAAATGTGTGAGCCTGGTGGCTGCTCTGTAGGCATTGCCAGGGGCAAGGCCTGACTTGGCTCCTTGCTGGTGTCTGCCTGGCCATCCTGGCTGTGCTGCCTTCAGGCACTGAAAGGGGAGCTTAGTGATTTAAAACTGTTTCTTCAGCCAGAAATCTTTTGCTTGATTTCTCTGACAGCCCGGAGGCAGTGGCTGTTAATGTGCAGGTCTCTGAGAAGCAAATTCAGTAAACATGAGTGACATTGATGGAGGAGCTCTTGTCCTCTGGTACAAATCTGCCTGAAAAGTCCCTCTTTGGTGTTTTTGCAGGTCATTGGTTTTTCTTCAGAGACTGTAGCAGCCTTTATTGGAGTAGTTGGAATTCTCTCTATACTGGCTCAGGTGAGAAGCAATTTCTGTCTTGGCTTGAGCAATCCGCTGTAAGAATGTCCAAAACAGCTGATTTTGGGGCCGCTGAGTTGTCAGAACTCCTGTGGCCACACCGAGAAGATCTGGAATTGGGAGGGACCCCTAAGGATCATCAAGATCCCTCAGGTTCCTGTCCTCTTTGCTCCTAGTGCTGTCCTCTTTCTTTGCTCCTGCCTTGAAAACACCTGTTTTTCTTTCCAGACAGTCGTGTTGGGAATTCTCATGCGTTCAATAGGAAATAAAAACACCATCCTCCTGGGACTAGGCTTCCAGATCCTGCAGCTTGCCTGGTACGGCTTTGGATCACAGCCTTGGTGAGGGTTTACCCACGTTTCTCTCCCTCTGTGGCCACTCCTGCCCTGCAGCACAGGGCAAGGCTGTGACTGTTCCTCACAGCTGTGTCCTTCCTCTCCAGGATGATGTGGGCAGGGGTGGCTGTGGCTGCCATGTCCAGCATCACCTTCCCAGCCATCAGTGCCATGGTGTCGAGGAACACGGACCCTGACCAGCAGGGTGAGTGCTTGGAGATCCATCTGATGGCGGAGGGGTTCATCCCAGCAGGTGCTGAGCTGGAACAAGGGCAGGTTCTTGGCCATGGTGGTGGAGGGGTGGGCAGGAACATCTGTGCCAGCTGTGGAGTGTCACTGTACTCACAGCAGTACTGACACTCTTATCTTTGACCACGGCTGGTGCTTTGCGAGGGAACTCCCAAGTCATGCATGTGGGTGTTTGGTGTTGTCTCTCTGAACTCTAGGAGGCTGCTGCAGTTTACCTGCCTCACAGGCCATCTCCGAGTCCTCGATTAAATTCCAGTTCATTGGAAATTGTTGCTTGGTGTGCCCATGCTTATTGCAGTCTGTGAAGCAGCAAGCCCAGCATTACTGATTTTTGTAGAACCTGGTACTGAGTGAAGCTGCTCATCCTCAAACCCCTTCCCCTGAGGGGTGTGCATGTCAGTCCAGATCTAAGTGCTTGAGGATGTCTCTAAATATCTCTAAATATGTATCCTTGAATCAAACAAGTTTCTTTGGAAAGCTGGAGGCATTTCCCCTGTTCCTCACTCTATCTCCAGGTGTGGTGCAGGGGATGATCACTGGAATTCGGGGTCTGTGTAACGGCCTGGGGCCGGCGCTCTATGGCTTTGTCTTCTATCTCTTCCACGTGGAGTTGAACGAAATGGCCGAGGTGGAAACTTTGGGCAAGGCCTCCAAACCCAACATGGCTAACCCTACGGATGAGGTACCTGTTCAGCTTCTCACTCTGTTTGCCAGGCTGTGTTTGCCCTCATGCTTGAATCATTCCCATGGGTCTCTCTCTACAGAGCAGCATCATCCCTGGGCCACCCTTCCTGTTTGGGGCGTGCTCCGTGCTGCTGTCGCTGCTGGTGGCCCTGTTCATTCCGGAACACAACCTGGCGCTGAGGTCGGGCAGCCACAAGAAGCACAGTATCGGGGCCCAGGCCCACCCCCACAGCCCACCAGCCGGGGGGTCTGATGGCAAGGAGCCCCTGCTGGAGGACAGCAGCGTGTGAGGTGGGACAGGGGACCTGCCTCGTGGCTCGACTCCACATCAAGGACGGACTCAGTAGGAGTTCGGGGAGGGGGAGAGAGGGATCTGAGGTAACAGACTGTGCCACTAACAGCTACTGAGGAGGGACGAGGTTTCCCTTCGAGCCAAATACACCCAGCTGGTGCAAAAATGGAATTGTATCACCTGGTGCTGATGGAAAGGGGAGATATGGAACTGCTCCACTGGAGGGATAGTTCTGGAAAGCAAACCTGCCCTTGTGCGTGACCCCTGTGCTCCGTGGTGTGCCCTGCCAAACCCTCTGCTCGCCGGTCACGAGAGATGGAGCCAGCGTGGTCTGTGTTTGCTGGGGGCTCACTGAGCTGCCCCTGGAATAAAATACGGCATTTGCTCCATGCCCCATCCCTGATACAGCTGGTTCTTGCTGCTGGCCCCTGGCACCCCTTGCACGCTGCGTGCTGTGGTGACACATTGAGGGGACAGGGTGCGTGTATGAAGCACAGGGAGCAGAGCTGGAGGGCCTGAGGAATTTGCCCGTGCTGCCCCAAGTGAAACTTAGACCAAAAAATTATAGATCTACTGACTTAATGTTCTGATGAAGAGGATAAAAATGAAGAAGTCACAGCTGACACAAGGGAGAATGGGCAGGTGAGAGAAGGGCAGCTACATGAATTACAAATGCTTGGATGGCCACAATGGCTGCACTTCTGTTTGGTTTTCTTGTCACTCTGAGGTGACGTTTGCCTGTTGCTGCCTCCATGGGCAGTAGATAGAAGGATTTTTTCAAAAATCTTTTTCTGGAGCTGTGAGGGTTGTTTAGGAGGTACAGTTCTATGGGAGGTTGGAGAAACAACTAGACTCTGCTGAGCACTGTCCTGGGAGAAAGGTCAGAGAAATGGCTGTTTACCTTGAGCACTTGTATAAAGCGTGTTGGTTTGTCCTTGGGCTCCTGCCATCTGATGCTAAATGCAAAGAGTGTCCAGAGCTGGTTTGTTCTCAACCTAAGAGATCCTGATGGTGAAGGTTGTGTTGATTTGGACTTGGGGGTTTGGATTCCATGTGGCATTTCTGAGCCTGCTGTGGAGGCTTTTGTTTATGGAACAATGGAATTGCAACCTCTGCTGCAGGCTCAGCTCTGCTCAGAAAGAGCAGGAGGTGCTTGGAGTGTTGTGAAAGGAGCTGAGGCAAACAGGGAATGTGTGGTTGTTTATAGAAATGTGGCAGAGGGCAGGAAACAATTGTTCTCGTTTGAGTAAATAAGAAGTGATGGCGTTGAGTAGTTCTGGAAAGTAAGGACCAAATCAAGGACACTTCAGGAATCCTTTGTTAAGGAAATTGAGTATGCAGCAGCCAAATCAGTCTTGCCTTGGCTGTTCTCTTGCTGGGGTCCCCTCTCTGTGGGTTTGGAGAAGGTTACCCAGGGGAGAGCAGCCAAAACGGAGGGAGCGCTGGCCCTTTACATTGTGGAGCTTTGCAGACATACACAGCAGCGACTGCAAATGCCATTTGGTTATCAGAGGTGGATGTTTAAGTGAAGGAGTTGACAGTTTGTTTTACATTGATCTGGCCTGGTGGCAGCTCCTGTGCTCAGAACTAGGAGCAGCTGGGACACGGAGGGATGCTGAGGTGGGTCTGGCTGCAGGTTTGGGGAGCAGAGCCAGCAGGAACTTCCTTGACCTGCCATGACTCCGTTTTTCCTAAGCTCCTTGTGGTGACACTCCCAATTCCCAAACATTACTGGGATGGTCAGTACTGTGTATGCATGGCAAGCTTTTATCCTGAAGGAAATCCCGTCACTTGCACTTCCAGGCAGCAGTTCCCCCACCTCTGTGTTCCTCACAAAAATGCCTTTTTTAGACGGGACTTTCACCAAGTCCCGGTGATCTGTTGATTTACAATGGATTAAAGTGAGCTGAAGTAGGTTTTTATCTCACACACAGATGAAGTAAAACTTGGAATCGTTACCTCGCTCACACGGAGGCACTCGGAGCTTCACGGGTACAATATAGCGACACGTTACAAAAAGACGAGCATAATTTATATGATATAAAGTATATAGAGATATATTTTTAAAAGTCCTCTCCCTTATTGCATAGTTTATTGAAATCAATGTTTTTCTGGTCCCGTTCCCTCTCACCACTGCTGCTGCCTCTCAGTCCCTCCTTCCCCTCAGACCCCAGAACCTTCCAGCAATCTTCCCTCCCCAGTCCCGTCCCTCACAATGTGACCTCTGAGCTTCTGGTGATGCCAACTTGGGCGTCGTGGGCCTGTTTTGGTCCCTCTGTCAGCCCCCAAACTCGGGGTCAGGTGCTGCCAGCAGGTGACTGCCAGGTCAGGGGCTGTGTCCTGGTTGGTGACCGGCTGTGCTGTCACCGGTGATGGCACTGGGCACCAGTGGGATTACAGCACTGGGCAGCTGGAGTGGGGATACGGCAGCAGGTGGATGGAGGGGGGGTACAGCACCAGGCAGCAGCAGGAACTCTACAGGTGCCATTACCAACAGCAAGGTGGCTTGTGCTGGTGTGCAGAGCTGGGACCAGGGCCTCTCTGAGGCACAGGGGTGCTGGGAGCAAGCAGGGATTCCTTCCCACCCTACTGAGGTTTCTCTCACCTGGTTCAGTGGGGCCTTGGCCTGGTGCCTCCCCTTCCCTCGGCACAGGGCTGTGACCCCTGCACTGTTCTGCCTTGACGCGACAGAGCAGGAGCTGGAGGCCAAGCGGTGCTGGAGCTGAAGTTACCGGAGCCGAATGAAGAACGACTCGTTCTGAAGGGCCGGTGCTTCCGCAGCGTCCCACGTGGAGGCTGGAAAGGCTGTGTGGAGCATTCAGCTAGTTTTGCCAATTTTTGTTACTTTATATGAAACTGCAACTTTTTAAAAAGGAGTCTTTTCTTAAAATCCCCTTGATCTGCTGTGCAGTGCCTGAGCCTGGCTGTTTAGCGTTGGGATTCCCAGGATTTGTCTGCAGGGACTTGCAATTCGGGATGGTAACAGCAATGCCCAAACACAAGGCAAAAATCATCTCAGTCACCTGTCTGCAGTCCTGGCATTAACGGCCGCAGGTCAAGTGAGTTTCAACTGATCTTGTTGCATTAAAAACCTGAGTTACACCATTGCTTTCTCTTCTGCCATTAATTTTGCAAAGTAGTAACTTTTTACTTCCCTGGTTTTATTCTTTCTCTGCACTCCAAAGGCTGTTGACAGCTGTGGTATCTTTAAAGCGTGGGCATGGGATGAGTCCCTGCTGTTCCCTGGGAACGGCCCCACCTCTGCTCTCTCACAGTTCACCATCACGTGCGTTTGTGTGTCTCTTTTTTAAGCTAACGTTAAAATGTATTTATTTCGGTTCAGGTTGTGTTTGGAACTGGCTAATCTCTCCCTCGGATGGATTATTTATTAAACTGCTGCTTTCCTGTTGTGTTGAAGGTCTCTGTCTTTTTTACTTTCCCTCACCGGTGGTACCAGGCAGCTTCTGCCCAGAACTGAAATTCCTCTTGAGAATTATGTGAAGAAAGGGGGACAGGTTTGGGAGAGCTGGGTTGGGGATTCCAGTCCCTGCCCCAGCCCAGGATGGGAAGCAGATCTTTGGCTCCTGCCTGCCCCACTGGAGCCTCCTCCTGGACTGGTTTTTAGCAGCCCCAACTCTATTGTCTTAATTTTCAGCCAGGCCTAATTTAGATCTTATCTGACTCATTTAAACATTCTTTGTTGTGGCTGAGGATGGTCCTAAGTGAATAATATAATCCCAAAAAATATAAACACATCCAAGTCATGGGATGAGAACTGGCGCTTGATGGATGGTATCCTGGAAATATGAGCCATTATACAGTCTGTTGCAGTATGTATTTCCTACAGTATGTATTTCCTCTGGACTGGAGCTAGCTTTTGTTTTATTGTTTCCCTCTTTAATTGAGAGAAAACCCACAACTTGTCTTACATGACAGCACTGGAGAACGAAGGGCAGGTGTTGCAGTGCAGGATGTTGTTGATGACCCTTCCCCTTGGTGCGGTGATTCCTGAGGCAGTGGCAGAGCCTTGTCCCTTCTGGTGTCGGTGGTGACAGCCCAGGGCTAGACCCCAACCCGAGGGGCTCCAGGGGTATCCTGTGCTGGAGCCAGCACTCGTCCCTTGGTGGTTTGTGTCTCCACACTGAACTGTTTTGTTTCCTGAGCAACATCTCTGGACAAAGTGTTGCCCGGTACGAGTCCCTGCGCCTGCCCTGCGGGAGGAAGCGCAATCGGCCTCCAGGAAAGGTGTTCAGGCCTCTGAGTCTGGAAAACCATCATTCCCTTCGTTCCTTCAAAGGCTTCCTGTGGGGTGGAAAACACCCCTGGTGCGTAAGCTTGCTCCTTCCACCCTGTGCACGCAACCTGGTGATGTCCCTCTGCCGAGCCCAGGGCAGCGGGAGCTCCTGTGCTCCTCTGGGGTGGGGGGAAGGTCTGAATCCATGGAGGAGAGGTCCCAAGCAGATGGTGGAACACGGATTGTGGTGGGTCACTGCTCAGGGGCTCGGTGAGCAAGAGCTGCCCTGGGAGCTCTGCCATGTCACTATGATCTGGGCCAAGGCCCCAGACCTGCCCCTGGCTCTGTGGCTGAGCCACTGGAACTGGCCCTTGTGCAGCTGGAGGGTTATCAGGTTTCCTTGACTTCAGTTCCCTCTGTGTTGCCCCCTCAGCAGGAGGCTGGGGCAGCCCGAGGCACTTCCAAGCACCAAAACGGAGGAAATGCGGCACAAGGTGCTGGGCTTTCTGGTAACTGCTAATTTCTTGAGGTCCAGGAAAGCTTCTTTTTAAGATAAGGTGGTTCCATAAATGCTCAGCTCTCATTTGGACACTGATTCAGGGGTTTTCTCATCACACCTGTGCCGCAATCAACGTTGTGGTGGGAGCGGGAAGCAAAACCCTGGGACCATGTGTGTCCTCAAGATTCCCAGACTCACTGCTGGGAAGAGCCTGGCAGTGTGGGAGCAGCCCTGGCCATGATTTGTCCCAGGGTTGGGCAGGGGAGCTCTGGCGGCTGCTGGAAAATCCGGGAAGTGGGTCTGTTAACACAGGATGGAAGGAACAAAAAACCCATCGCCATTAATCACCTGCTTCGGCTGAGTGTGCACATTTGGTGGGGAGGTGTTTACAGAGCACTTCCCTTGCTCAGAGGCCTCCTGAACCCTCAGAGAATTAATGGCACGACCTCCTAAAAGGATGCATGGCACACCCAGTGCCCAGAGTAGCCTCTCTGAGGAGCTCCCAGATGGGAAATATCCAGGTCCTGTGATGACACAGGGTGCAGAGCTGGGCATGTCCCTCTCTCAGCCCATTGGGACCTTCCCTCAGCCTGGCAGGATAGGATGGAGCAGAACTGGACTCATCTCTCCATGGGGAGCTGGACTGGAGCGAGGGAGTGGTGCCAGGCCCGGTGTGAGACCCTGGACAGACACTGAGGGCCTTGGAGTTGGATAATGCAGAGTGTTCAACACCTTCTCTGTGGTAACACTTTCTCCATCTGTACCACAGGACCAACCCTCACAGGAACATCTGTTTACATCCCTGAAAACACCCTCTTCTAAGTAATTCATGCACAAGGCTGACCACGAGCCCTGGCCTTACTTTTGGGGCAGGAGCTGACAGGGCCCTTTCCACAGCTGTGTGTCCCCAGCAGCTGTTGGGGCCATGGAAAGGCTGGTTTGCCGGGGGGCTCTGGGGGAGAAATGCAGCCTGCAAAACACAGGGATGGAGCTGGATCTGAGCCACATCCTGGGGTGTAAGTGCCTGTGCAGGGCTGCCTGGGTGGGGTGATGGGGACCCTTGCAGCCACATGGGGACTTTTTGGGACAGGGGCTTTCCCAGGTTTGGGGGGACTGCTGGCTTGGCTGTAGGCTGGGTGTTGTGCAAGAGCCAAACTTGGAAGAAAATCAGAAACCTCGTTCTGGAAATACCCCTTGGGCTGGAACTTGTGGAGGTCCTGGGGCCAGTGCTCGTGGGGGCGGTTCCTTAGAGGGCTTAAGAAGGGCTGAGGTTGGAGCCGGCGGCCAGAAGGAGACAGCCCCAGCCAGAGGCACCCGCTCCCTGGAAGGGGGGAAGGAAGGAAAGGGAAAACCAGCCCTACTGCTGCCCTGTGGGTGATGAAGCCGGCTCCTGTCCTTCTCCTCCTCGTCTCGCTGTGGGGCTGCAGCGGTGAGTGCCACGGGGCCAAGAGCCACCCTAATCCCCCACCCCACTGTGCTCCCCTGCCCTGCTGCTGCTTCTCCCCTTGCTTTGCCAGTGGCACTGCAGCCCTGGGGCCTCCCTTTCCACCCATCCCAGCACTCAGAGCTGCAGGGTGCTGCTGACCGTCCCCTCCTCTGACCCTGCACTTTCCTCCTGCCCAGGGCGCCCCACTGACAGGCTGGTGGTGACACCACGGGAGCCGGTGGTGTCGTTCGGGGGCTCGACAGACCTGAACTGCTCCTTGGCCTGTGCAGGGGGCAAGGTGGAGTGGAGGGGGCTGGACACCGCCTTGGGGACCATCTCCTCCTTCCCCACCCACAGCATCCTGCACATCAGGCACGCCACCGTGGCCACAGAGGGCATGAAAATCTGCCAGGGCAGCTGCCACGGGCAGTACTACCAGAAAACTGTCACCCTGAAGGTCTATGGTAAGCAGCCCCCAGCCCGTCCCTCACTGCCTCCTAGCACAGCCCTGGTTCCCTGAGGCAGCCCCTTCCCTCGTGAGCTGTGCTGTGCTGCCAAAAATCACCCTTGATGCTGCCACTCTCCAGCTCTCCCAGACAGGCTGAGGCTGGAGGCAGCTCCTCAAATCCTGCACCCAGGACACCCCGCCAAGCTGAACTGCTCGGCTGTGCACCTGTATCCCATCACTGGAGTGGTCCTCACCTGGTACCGGGGGCACCAGGTGGTGAACACAGACTTTGATTTCGAGGAGACCGATGACGAGCTGTATAACATCGTTTCCATCCTGTCCGTGAGTGGGACAGAGGTGGCAGAAGGGGTGGAGTTCAGGTGTGAGGTGACACTGCGTGTTGGGCAGGAGACCTTCACCCAGGTGGCATCTCTGGTGGCAAGCGCCGAGGGTGAGTACTTGGAGGGGCTGCATGTACCCCATCCTCTGGAGCCAACCCCCACTGCCCTGTGCTCCTTGGAATAGCTCTGCCAAGCAGGAGCAGCCCCCACTTCTGCACCACTCCTGAATCTCCTATCCCTATCCCTGTACCCGTCCCTGCTTGTGGTGCCCCTTTGCTCCTGCTCACTGTGCTCAGGGGGTGGAGGAGGCTGGGGCTGCAGCGAGGTCACCTGTGACCAAGGCCGCTGTGTGTTCGCAGCTGTGACGGAGCAGCCGGCGGCTCTGGTCACCTCCACGGGGAGCCCCAGCACAGCCAAGCCCGTGGCCACCACAGCACTTCCCACAGCGCCAAGTGTCCCTAAATGTGATCCCACCACAGCACTGGAGCCCGACACTGGGACCACCCTGGATCTGGCTGCTGTCACCAGCCCCCCATCCACAGAGCCCACCGTGCCCCAGGACCTCACTGCAGGCAGCCCCATGGCACGTGTGGCCACCACCACGCTCCCTCAGGCTGGCACGACGGGGACAGGGCCATCTGTGGGGACAGTGCCCGCCTGCAGCCTGCAGATCTGGTCGCTGCCTCCCACTGGGATGCAGGGCAGGGCCCTGCGCATCGAGTGCCATGCGCAGTGTGCCAGGAATGCCACGGTGAGATGGTTCCAGACCCCTGTGGCCCTCTCGCAATACCAGGAGGAATCCGTGGGCAGCAGCTCCACGCTGAGGCTGGACCGTGCTGAGCCCTGGCACCAGGGCCACTACCAATGTGTCCTGCTCGACCACCACGCCCAGATGGTCGAGGTCAGCCTGGAGGTGATGGTCGTAGAAGGTGAGTGGTGGTCTGCGGCCCTCTGCTCTGCCCTGCCCTCATCCTCATGCCCTCGTGTCGGTGCCACAGTTGGTGCTGGGGGAATTCTCTCACCCCTCGGCATTTGCTGCCCTGGGCAGCTTCGGCTGCAATTACAGCTCCTCGTGTCTGCAGATTCCTTCAGCTCGAGCACTGCCATTGCTACGGGGACAGCGGGATCGCTCTTGGGGCTCATCGTGACCGGTGCCGTGTCTCGACGCCTGTGGAAACGATTCAGACCTCGGTAGCAGCTGTTCTAGGAGTGGGAGCAGCCGACTGATGGCCCCAGCCCTGCAGCCGCGTCCCTGCTGTCCCCCTGTCTGTCGCTGGCCTCGTCCGGCCCCTGGTCAGCAAGAAGGAGCGGGAGCAGGAGCAGCTGCCTGCGGCCGCCGCGGGAATCAAAGGCTGGAAGGGCAATGAGCACAGGCGACACAAGGACGGGGCCAGGGGACGCTTCCGGGGCTGGATCCCCACGGGCTGGCACCGAACACAGGGCTGGGTCCGGCGCTCGAGGCTCCCGGCACGGGCGGCCGGGCGGGAGCACGGAGGCCGCTTATCCGTCGCAGCAGAAGGTTCTGAGGCAGCCCCGGGGGAGCGTGGGCTCGGCGGGCGGGTGGGACCGGTGCTCCAATAAAGAGCTCTTTCTATTCGAGGCCTGAGCAAGTGTCCTTTGGGCCTGGGCGGTCCCGGTCCTGCGGCCCCTCACCGGCCTCAGGACACCGACAGCGTCCGCGGCGCCCGCCCGGTTGCCAAGGGTGTGGCGTCTGCTCGCAGTAAAGATGGCGGACGTGGCGTCTGCCGCGTTACCGCTGACAACGCAGCTCCTTTGCCCACACTCAAGATGGTGGCCGCGGCCTCGCCCAATGGCGGCGTGCTCGCATTGCCTTCCTACCCACCGATTGGCTGCCAGCGTGCAAGATGGCGGCACGGAAACTTCCGGCCCGGGCGGAAGTGCGTTCCAAGATGGCGGCGTACGAGAAACGGCGAGCGGCCGCCGCCCCGGTGCCGGCGGGGGGCAGCGGGTTGGCGGAGCCGGGGCGGGCAGCGCCGGGGGGCGGCGGGCTGGCGGAGGGCAGCGCGGCGGAGTTCTTGCTGCGAGCTGGCGTCACGGCCATGGTGCGGGAGGCGCTGCTCAAGGTGCTGGAGGCGCGGCCCGCC
>VZRF01010497.1:297346-310882 GCA_013396875.1 Vireo altiloquus
GGAGGTGCCCCGGGGCTATCGAGGGATGGCCGGGCCGGGCAGGACTCGGCGCTGCCACCGGGCAGTCCCGGGGCTCGGACGGATGATGCCCCGGCGCGCCTCGTGCCCGCCGATCTCTTTAACCGGAGGGCCGACCGACTCCGCCGGTGCTTTGAGCCGCGCTGGGTTGTTTTCTCCTTAGGAAAACCGAGGAGTTTATTCCCCCGCAGCCGCTTCTCCGGTTTCCGCGGCTGAGGAAAAGCACTGGGTCCCTGTGCTTTAAACCCCAAAGATGTTGAGGATAATCCGCGGGGCGGGAGCGGCTCCGGTAGCCCCCGGGAGGTTCCCGCGGGGGTCAGCGGGGTCTGCCCTGTGCTGGGGCTCCACGTCTCACATCCTCAGGTTTTGGAGGAGCTCAGGGCAAACCCGGCCGCGTTCTCCCCGCAGGACTCCGCAGCCTCTGGATCAGCCCCTCGCGCACGAGGTGCAAATGGGAGAGGCTCGGTTTGGTCGCCAGGGGCAAGCAGCTGGTCCTGGCAGTGTGTCGTGTTGGGTACTAAACAATTTGTAGCCTCTTTGTGCCTGATTCAGCGTAGTAGAACCAAACCCTCAGAGCGAAGGCGAAAGAGTGGGAAGATCCTGGAAAACCGAAGTGTCTGCTCCGATAGTTTCTCGCTACAGAATTGCATTTTAATTCTGCAGGGCAGAGCCTCCTGCTGAACCTCGCGTTTACCACCTGGAGCCGCCCAGGTTGGCGGCATCCCGCTCCTTCTGTGGCTCTGAGGGCTCCCTGCCAGCACCCCCCTGCCTGGGGACTGGGCACCAGTGGGACGTGGAGGAGGCAGTTCCTATCCTGGGTCTGAAAAGCCCTGGAAAAGCTGGCCCATCAGTTGTGTAATGCCCATGCCCTGCCTGGCCATGCCCAGGCTTGGCGTGGAGCCGTGCTGGTGCCTGGAGGGAGGAGAGTGGGGGCAGAAAAGTGGGATTTGGCCTCTCAGCAGTGTTTAGGTTTGGCTTTATGGAGCAGGCTGGGTAGCAGCTCACCCCATAGACCAGTGGGTTGGAGCATAGGTCGGTGTGAGCCCTGGACTCTGTGCCCCTCAGGGGGAGGGACTCTGACTTTGACCTGGCTGTGTGAAGCTTAAGGGCAGATTTTACAGCTATTTTAAATGGCAAAAAGTGTTAGATTCTCCATTATCCCCTTCCCAAGCCTAGAAACACAGGTCAGGCCAGGCATGAACATGTACCCAGTGGGGTTCTGGATGGGCTCTGCCATCCTGAGCATGTCCCACTGCTGTTAACACCCCGGGGACTCCTCCCTCTGCTGGGGGGAGAGGTTGTTTTTAGTTCGAAGGTGACTCTGGAGAATGTTGTCTGGTATCTCTGCCTTCCCTGCTGTCCTGCTGGCTCAGATACTGCGCTGTGCCCGGGGAAGCATCTGGCTCAGCTCTCTGAGGAACGTCTGGGCTTTGGGAGCTGAGTCCCACTTGCAGCCCGTCACTGTCTGGAAAATGTGGCAGCAGCCCTGATCGATCCCAGTGGGTTGGTGCTGGCCATGCTCCTGTGCCTTGGGCTCAACAGGCGCCTTCCCCAGCCCAGAGAGCCCACGATTTGGGTTGCCAGCTCTCAGCTTTCTGATGGGGACAGGGAGGACATTAATCCCATGGGAATGTGAATGGTACTCACTGTTGCTGCTGCTTGCTGGAGCCTTTTAACCTGTCTGAACTGCACGAGATACCCTCTAACTCGGAGCAAATAACCTTGCACAGCTTATTTTGTCAGCGTACAGTAATCACCTTGTAGCTGTAAAACCCTTGATCTTTACCAGCTCCCGCTTTAATTCGGGCTGCAGTTGGAGCGGACAGGCTTGTACAAATGCTGTGGGCAGTTCCAGGGCTTGTCAGGGTTGGGAGTGTTTGATCACAGGGCCTGTGGTGTGAAAAAGCCCTCCTGGCACGCAGGTCAGTGGTTCTGGGAGTGCAACCCAGCTGATATCCCCATCACGTAACATCTCTGGGTACCCCTGAACCTCCCACTTGGTTAAAATTAATGTCTGCCTTCTACTGAGAGTGCCTTGGTTGCAGATGAGGGTTCTTTCTCTTTCAGGCATGTTTATTCTTCAAGGCTTTCAAAGCTTTAATAGGTAAAGCTAGTTTTTCCTTTGAAAAATGTGGAATTGATTTCTTTAGGAGTCAAGCTTAGCTTACAGATTAAGTTGTGTCTTTCTTGAGTTTGAGCAAACTTGAGTTTGTTCCTACTCTCACAAAAAGCAGCCTTAGGATTTCTTGTTAAAACATCTTTAGGCATTCAAAACCCCCAAAAAAAACCTTCCTGAGCCCACCTCCTCTGTGCCTGTACATCATAGTGCATCCGTGGAGGGTTGTGTATAATCACAAAGTGCTTCCAGCTGAGCCAGTTAATTCCTGGAAGGTTCTTGGGGTGCGAGCTGCCTGTTAGCACAGGAAGGATGTGTCTCAAGCTGAACTCCTTCTTCTGAAACCTGGCTGGGAGTGAGTCACGTAGTGACCTTGACCTATGCCTGATGGCTTTTCCCAAAGTGGAGCTACTGAGCCTCCCTTCCTGCCTGCCCAGGGAAGGGTTCCTAGGGCTATGGCCACTGCCCTGTGCCTGCCCTGGAGCCCGAAGGTGTTTGGCAGCTCCATTCCCTGCGGCACACGGACCGACCTTTGGACTGGCTGATTCCAGCGCTGAACCCTCCGGCCCCTGGCTGCAAGGGCAGAGTGAAAAATACCCAAATTCCAGCCTGCAGCTGCTGGCTGTGCCTCTGGTCTGTTTGTTGCCAGTTCAGCTCTGCAGGCTGGTCTTGCCCAAAACGAAAAGTCAGATTTCGCTGTTTGTATGACAACAAACTTACACATTTCCTCGCCTGGCTCATGACTCCTTGTGGACTGCAAGGCTTTCCTCCTCCCCCTAAAGAAGTTTTTACCTTTTGGGTTGTGCTTAGGAGTTCCTGCTGGGCCCCTTGGGGAGCTGAGGGATGGAACAAGGGTGTGAGCAGGCGAGGGGCTGGTACGTGTGGCTGTGCCACGACGCAGCGAGGGGGGGGCCTGGGCCCTGGCCAGTTCCGAATTACGGTCGAGCAGCCCGGGGCTGTGCAGCGAGGGGGAACGAACACGTTCCTCCTGGGGCCACAGGGGCTCAGTGAAACCCTTTTCCCATTGCAGCTGTCTTAATCAAACTGGTGGGGAGGTGGCTCGGTCAGGATCCCGTTGCCTCACTGTCCCCAGCCTTCCGTGGGGATGTGACCTGTGCAGCACCTTGCTGGAGCAGAGGCTGGGGAATGTGGAGGCTGCGTAAGCCTTCAAAACACAAATCTGGTGTTTCCATCCTAAGCTGCAAGTGCTGGGGGCCGGACAGGGGCCAGGGAGTGTTGCAGCTCTCCTCAGAGCAGGTGGGCGATGCCAGGGGTGTCCAGTTTGGATGGTGGCACGCACCAGGTGCTGGTTTGTCTGCGCTGGTTTTGCAGCGGAGCCGCAGGAGATACGAAATGCAAGCGAGCAGCCCCGTCTGAGCCAGGCAGAGTTCAGAATGTGGAGGGGAGGGAGGGCAGAGTGCACTGATCTGGAGATGGTGCACAGCCTCTTCTCAGTTATTTTTGCTTGTGGAAGGTGAATTCTTGCTTTGCACTAACACTTTGCACTAATACCTCTTCAACTCATAGCTGGTTTTATAAAGTCACCGCTGTCTCAAAAGAGACTGACTCAGGACAGCGTGGAGTTGTACTGCGAGGCGATTGGCAATCCCATCCCTGAGATCCAGTGGTGGTTTGAGGGGAACGACCCCAATGAGACCTATGCTCAGCTCTGGGATGGCGCACGGCAGGACCGTGTCAAAATCAACGCCACCTACAACCTGCACTCTACCAGCACCATCTCCATCGCAAACCTCACGAGCGACGACTCGGGCATGTATGAGTGCCGGGCTAGCAACGACCCCGACCGCAACCACTTGTCGAAGAGCCCCAAAGTCAAGTGGATCCGTTCCCAGGCGAACGTTTTTGTCATCGAACGTGAGTGGCCACACCGAGGCCTTGGCACTTGCTCGGACACCGGTGTCTTGAGTCTCCTGCCATGCTCACCCCTGCACCTGTGTCCTGTGGCTCCCGAAAGCTCCCCCCACCCTCCCAACCCCGGCTGTAGAACTGAGAGACTCCCACCCTCTGTCAATCTCCCCACCACCTGTGACTTGACCCGAAATGGCCCTGCTCAAAAAGGGTTGTGGCTTCCCAACCAATTCGCCCTCCGGCAATCCCGCGCCTTTTTTCCGGAGCCAAAGAACCTGGAACCTGCCGCTTATTCCCGAGCGTCTCCGAGCCCTGGTGCTGGCTGCAGAATTGAGCCTTGATTCTGTGGTCGACTCTGCCCTAACCACCACTGACCAGCGGCCCTTCCCTGCGGCTCGTACAGCTCCCGCTCCTTCCAGCAGCCCTGCTTTGAGCTCGCTTCCGTGCTGGTGAACCCAGACTTGTTGGGGAAACAAATCTTGCTTTGAGGTCTGAGATTGCAACCGTTTTTGAAATGGCCGTGTCTGTGTGACACTTGAGTGTGATGTCGTTGCTTGTCCTGTGGACGTGGCCGGGTTCCCTCTCGCAGAGCGGGCGGGCCAACGCCGGAGCGCCCAGGCTGCTTTCAGTGCTAGAAACCTGGGAGGGAGATTAAAAGTCCCGCTAAGGTCTTCCCGTGAATCCTGGAGTTAGGAGAGCTGCCTTTTCGGCAGAAATGCGCTAGGGAGTGCGGGACTCCAGCAGAACCCTTCTTGCAGTGGAATTTGGATAGGAGGAAAAGTAAAATGCCTGTCAGCCCTGGCAAAAACTGTTCCTTCCGAGGGATGGAGATGGGGTGGAAGGGTAGGGACCATAGTGGCACTGGGGCTGTGTAATGGTGCTGCTGATGGCAGCTGCCTCCTTGGACAGCCTCCTACAAGTAGAAATGCCTGAGTCATCTTAGGTTGCATAATTTACTGCTGCCTGGCACATCGAGGCCCAGGACCTCTCGGAGTCACGGCTCTGTGTTCTCCCTGGAGTCATTCATTCCAGCTAAACCCTTTGGGCTGCCTCAGGTGACGCACGTATTGCTGCCACACCATCTTGCCTGCTCCCCCTCACGACAGAGGGTTCTGGCTGCCCTCTGTGCTGCCTGGAGAGGTGTCTGAAGCTGCTCAGGTGCTGGGAGGTGTTGACACATGAGCGCTGTGGCGGCTCACAGCAGCAGAGAGCTGTGCTCTGCCCTTCAGAGTGACCTTTTCCATTGCTTATCGAGCACTGGGCTCTGCCGGGGCTGCACCCGTGGTAGGAACAGCAGAGACTCCCAGTGATGCAGGACACAGCAGCAGCGATCCTGCTCGTGGGGGGAGCAGCTGCAGGGCCAGCGTGGCCATCCCAGGTCCACTCAGGCCTGGTCACCTGGCGTTGGGGACTCTCTGGTGCTGGCACGGTCAGGTCTGGTAGGGAGCTGTGTGAAGGTAAGTGGAAGCTGGGAATAGAGACCAGGAGCTGTGGGGTTTGCATTGCAGGCTGTTGGGCACCACGTCAGCTCTGCCGTACCCCGGGTTAACTTAAATCCAATTCTTTATGGATGCAGGTTCAGAAATTGCTACTCAGGTCACTGAGGATTCTGACAAGCTGATCCTCAGCTGTAACATGTCTACACCACACTCTGCCATCAAGGGCCACAAGTGGATGCAGGGGGAGAAGATCCTGGAGAAGGACGAGAGCACGAGTACTTTCACCAGCTACACGTGAGTATTGGGGCAAGGTCAGAACCTGAGTACGGGCAGGTTTTTTTTCTCAGAAAGCAGCTGGTGTTTGCTGTCAGCTAGAACCAGGGCTGAGTTCTCGCAGCCCTGCTCATGGGGTGGGGCTTTGTGACTGTGGCGCATAAGATGAGTTAAACAGAGTTTTGGTAAGGCCCAACGCTCTCCTCTATGGGGAGGAGGGGAGCAAAATGCAGGAGGAAGGGGCAGTTTTGTGCTACAAATACCCTCTTTTAACACCTGATTTTAAGCAGTGTTCAGCTGGACTCTGGTTATTCAGTGTTCCAGAGCTGTTCCCCCAGAGCTTTGAAGGAACCCTGCTCTGAGCAGGCCACCAGCTCCCTGCTCCCTGTGTGTGGAGCAAGAAGCTCCAGTGCGTGTTGTCTCTCCTTGGGGCTTTATGTCCTTCCCAGCGTCCGGCCCTTCTCCTGGAAGGAGCTGGGGAGCTGTGGTGGGCCGTGGGTCGTGCTGGGTGCGGGAATACCAGCCTTATTGTGGCAGTGCAGTGAGTTTTCCTTTCTGATTACAGTCAGGCCTGGCTGGCACTGACCCAGCAGCTGTGGAGGCATCATGTCCCTTTGTATGGCAGTGCCGACGTGCCTGTCTCCCCATAGCAACAGGGAGCTGAACAAGGATTAAAGTATTTATAACCCAGCCTCCCTCGCGTGACCTCAATTCCTCAGCTGAGTGGTTTTTGGAAGTGGGAAGTGCCGTGCAGGGCAGAACTAACAAACAGCCCCTTGTCCCAGTGCAGCCATGGGACAAACTCTGTGGGCCCCTTCTCTCGAGTGGGTATTACTGAGCAGCAGAATGGGATGTTTGTTGCAGGGCCGCATAATCCACTAAATCTCATTGCAGCAGCTTTACAGGAAGGAGAATGGGAGAGTTTTTCCCTGTGCGGGGATCAATCCAGAGCAGCCTGGCCTGGGTGATCTTTGCCAGTGCTTTGCCCTGGGTTTCACTGGGCTGGAACAGTGATCACTGGCTTGGCAGACCCGTGTCAGATGTGGTGCACATGAAACCCTCTTCTGCCACCCTCCGTGTGTGAGGAGAGGAAAGCTGGGTTGCTGTGGGTACACAGTGCAGCACAAGTACTCTGCTGGAATGGGGGAAATTTTCTGTTGAGGAGGTTGCCAATGCTTGTGGGTATCTGATTCCGTGGGTCTGGAGGTCTGTGTCTTGTGGCTAAGTTGTGCTGGATGCTTACCTGAATCTTGGTTTTGGCAGAATCAATGGGAAGAAGGAGGAGCACTCCGGTGTCTACGAGTGTGTCTACGATACAAACCCACAGATGACAGGACAAGTGAATATTTCGGGTAATTTCATCTGTTTGCTCCTGGGGTCTGAGGAGGGGCATGGGGAAGCTGTGATCTCCCTACAACATTGCCAGGGTGTCTTTTCAGCTGCTTGAAAAGCTGCTCTCAGCACTCATCTGGCTGCAGGGTTCTTCTCTCTGAGAGGCAGCAGCAATTATCAGGCCATTCCAGTGTGTGCAGGGTCAGCCCTGAGATCCTGCATTAAACCAGCCTTCTGTGGGCATGTTCCCACAGGAATAATGGACAGAGAGATAATACCTGCTGGACAAATCTGTTTGAGCCTTTCCTGAAGCAGCTTGATGCGCTTTCCTCTCTGAAAATGCCAAACTAGTGAGAGGAACAGCCTGACTGAGGCTTTAGGGTAGCTGATTCTGGTGAGGTGGGCTGCAGGAACCACAAATTTATGAGATTTCTATAATGAGATGTCTGAATTTTTTTTTTTTTCCCTCTTGCCCAGTTTTCCCCCAGGTGATAGCATACAAGAAGTCCGAGCATGGGAATGAGGGGGACACAGGTGTGCTGACCTGCAAGAATCCCTCTTTCCCTGCCGTCACCACTTGGTCCTGGAGCAAAATTGGCCATGGGGTGAGTGCTGTGGTTTGCTCCTTCTCCCCTCCTGCCTACCCTGCTGCCCAGTTCTTGTGCCACCAGAGCTGTTTCAAAGCTCAGCTCTCCCGTGAAGGAGGGTTTCTGTGGTGGTCAGTCAGCACTGCCCTGAGATCCCCCTTCTCCCTCCTCCCTCCAGCTCCTCGAGAATGCCTCTGGGCGATACATCATCAAGTCCACTGGCAACAAGACAGAGCTACGCATCCTTAAGCTGGATATTGAGCAGGACACAGGCGACTATTCCTGCACCGGCACCAACTCCTACGGCAGCGGGAACACCACGGTGAACCTGCGCGTCCGCAGCCGCCTGGCAGCTCTCTGGCCCTTCCTGGGCATCGTGGCAGAAGTCCTCGTTCTTGTCACCATCATCTTCATCTATGAGAAGAGGAGGAAGCCAGATGAGGTTCCTGACGGTAAGAGGCACCTGGGTTTGAATCTTTCTGAGGAGATCAACTTGCAGGGTGCAGGAAGGATGGGCTTGTAGGGAGTTCTGAGGTCCCTTTCTTGGGGTGGTTCAAGAGCGCTTGAGAAATCAATCTGTATCATGCCACTTCAGCCATGAAGCTGCCTATAATTGCACTGTTTCACAGTCCTGCAGTGAGATCTGGATCAAGAGAGGATTCTGTGCAGGTCAGCCTGACCCTTTGCCTCCCAAGTTCCTCTGCTCTTTGCTCAAGTGCTGCCCATGAGTGTCTGCAGGGCTGGATTTGCTTAGGCAGCTCCCACTCTGGGCGAGATGGTTTGTAAATAAGTACCAGAGCTTTTGTGGTGCTGCAGAATTGGGAGGGACTGTGCCAGTGGCTCTGTAAGACCAGACTTAGCTTAACTTGTGTTCAGCTCAGGATGTTTTGGGTCATCAGATCCACACATCCTGGATCTCAAAGACCCGCTACTATCTTTAATCTGTTCTGGAAGCACCAGCTCCTCCCTTTCCTTATCGGTGAGGATCTGCATTGTGTCAGCTCACGGCCTCCTTTATCTGATCCTGTGAACAATGCAGTGTGAATGCTCTGTATCCTTCCTGCCCAGGATCCTGCAGGGCCCCTGGCCCCCTGCGAGGCAGCAGGCTCAGGAGAGGTGCAGCAGAGGGGATAAGGGTCAGATCCCTGCCCTGATTGCAGGGCTCAGAATTCCACTCGAGGCAGTTTCACAGGCAGATGTTTTGCCCTCTAACACCCGTGGCTGGAAGGCAGGTACTGTCCTTAAGGATGCATCTTCCAGCAAAAACACTGTGGTGTGATCTGGTTGGCATCAGTCCAGTCCAGGTCTGTGGGGTGCTGGCCTGCTGGAGCTGTAGCAGATGCTTTGACGGACAGGTGAATGTGCTGAAGTGTCCTGATGCTCCTTGGCCAGAGGAGCTCAAGTTCCCAAGTGCTCATGGATGAGGATACAGCATCACACCCCTTTGGTAAACACACCTGGCTTTACACTTTGTCGAGATAAAGTGGTTCTTTCTGCCCCAAAGTCTCTGTATCTTTGCCCCTCCTGAGAGGTGACAGTGAGTCCTGTCTGACCCAGTTCCCCCCAGTATTCCTGTGAACTGGACACTCCTGTCACCTGACATGGGGTGGGGACAGTCTGGCCTGTCTTTGGGGTGATATCCTTGCTGGTGTTACCTGTCCACTCTTCCTTTCTCTGCTGCTGGGTGCCACCTGACATGGTAAGTAGAAGGTAGTTCCAGCCGTGTGTCTGCCTCCGTCCTCTCGCCAGCTGCGAGCAGATCCTGGTGCCCAGGGCAGCCCCAGTGCCCCGAGCGTGGGACTCGAGGGGAGCCAGGGCTGGAGAAGAGGTGAAGAGGGAGCAAAGGAGACAACTGGGAGCCTCCATTTGGGAGGTGACAGATACCAGGGAGCTGGTGAAAGGCCGCAGGGCTTGGCACGTGTTGGCAGAGGTGTTCCTTTAGCTGTGCTGCTCAGAACGTGATGTGCGGTGTTTGTTTTGATATCACAACGTGTGGGGAGGGAGAAGGGCTTCCTGCTGCTGCTGCTTAAAGCCCGTTCCTGAAACATCCTGTTTGGCTTCCCCTTCACCTGCTGTGAGTGTGCTGGGATCTGGGAGCCATCCCAAGTCCTGGTGCCGTGGGGGCGAGCGCAGGGGTGGATCAGGGCAGCCGATCTCACCGGAGGAGCTCTACCCTCCCCAGTTTCATGTGGCAGTGGAATGGCTGCCTGGAATGCAGTTCCCACTGCTTTAAGGGGAGGCAGAGGTCACTTTGAATGTCCTCTTCCCTGACTGTTTTTTTATCTTTTCTTTCTGTGCTGTCCTGAATGTGAAGATGACGATGGAGGCTCTGCACCACTGTGAGTACCTTGCGTTTTCTTCTTTAGCCAGATTTGTACTGGCAGATCTCATCCAGCTGGGGAATCTGCCCTTAAGATAAAATCTGGCTGGTGCGGGGTAATACTCAGTGTGCTGGGGGGGAAGATGTCCTCCCATGGGTTCATTTAATGTCCCCATGTGTAAACCACACATACCTGGGGGTGGCACCGGTGCCTCATGCTGCTCTGGGATCTGATCTCCCGCCTGATCTGCACCCTCTGCTTAAACCTGAATGGCATTAATGGATGAGGGGTGATGGTGGGGGAACTTTCTGCTCTCCCTTTCCTCACGCCCCTTCTGCCTTCCCAGGAAGAGCAATGCCACAAACCACAAGGACAAGAACGTCCGCCAGAGAAACGCAAACTAAGAGCGGGGCCAGGTGAGTGCCAGGGCAGAGCCTGGAGCAAGAGCTGCAGTGTCTGAGTCTGCTGAGGGTCTCTGGGAGAAGCCAGAGGCTCTTCTGGCCCAGCATGGCCTCCACCAGCCCCTTCTAGCCCAGTACTGGTGCAACAGGGTTTGTCTAACTGGTTTTTCTTTCTCTCCTGCCAGGTGATGTGTAGATGAAGAACTCGTCTGGACAATTTTGTTTTCTTCTAATTTTTTGGTAAAATAGCACCATGGAATATTCTAGTGCGTCCTTGCGATTCAGTTACTTCACTTTCTAAAGAAACTTAAGTTGTAGAATATAAAATACACCTTTTTGTGGGAGGGTTTTTCTACCTGTAAATGTAAATCCTTTGTTCCTGGTAGTCTAGGTCTCTGGCTGTCTCTGTCCTAGGTTATTTCAAGCTGGTACAGAGTGGGGAGGGGGGGTGGGAGTGCAGCTGTGTCCCACCTGCTTGTCAGGGTGAGGGAGGAGCTGCTTTGGTGGCTGTTGGGAGACGACCTGATCTGACCAGAGGGTTCAGGAAGAGGGTTCTGTGTCTTTCCCGGTGCATCACCAGGAGCAAGGCTGTACCTTTCCCTGGCAAAAGGCACGTTCCTGGCATGTCCCTGTCAGGCAGATTCCCAGTCAGCTCCTGCCGAGCTGTTCTTGGTTACGCTGAAAACAGGCAGCCAGGAGCTGGATGCTGCATAAATGATTGCTGTAACTTATTCTGTGGGTTGTTCATGTCTCTGCAGTGGGAAGGGGGCAGGGTGAGCCAAGGCTTGGGGCGATTTTAAGGTTTTAACAGCGTGTGCTTGTGCTTGAGCCATTGCCGTGTGCGTGACGTGGGGGGCCTGTGAGCAGACAAGTGCTCAGGGGAGTCTAACACCTTTACTGCTGGGTAGCATTGAACTGTTCCATCTGTTAACACTTCACAAATAAAAGATGATTCCTCTCTCTTTTTTCCACCTCTGGACTCTGGTCTCTTCCCTCTGGGCCGCCTGATCCTCTGGCTGCAGAACGCAATGCTGTGTCTGGGTTCGGTGCCAGCTCTGGCTGCCCTCTTAATTGCTGAGGAGATGCAGCTCGATGGGTGTAAAAGCCTTCGTGGAGGGAGGGAGGAGTGTTCCCTGCTCTGCAGAGCCTGGAGGAGTGTGGTGCCCTGGGGCACACTTGCCTGTGTGGGACAGTCTCACCTTATCCCTCTCCACAGTTCCTCAGGTGTTGTGCCTGTGGGGTCAAGGATCAGCCTCGGCCTTGAGGAGCCCTCAGAGGCCCTGCTCTTTGTGTGTCTCATGTTTCTCTAAGCGGGTTTTCTAGGTTTGTTTGGTTTTTTTCCTGCCCTTTGTGGCAGGAGAGAGCAAAGGTGTGAGACTTCTGCACAGAGCAGGGCCCTGGGACCAGGACAGGATCTGGTGGGTCTCTGCTGGCAGCCCTGAGCGCAGGGGACTTCGGCCAGCGTTCCTGCCCCTGGACAGGCAGCAGAGGCCATGGGCTGAAGAGACACTACCCTGTGCTCCCAACTGGCCTAAGGTGCCCCTGTCTGCTCTGTTCCTTGGCAAGTGACTGAACCATGGCTTAGCTCTGTAACCAGACACTTGTCCCTGCCTGGAATGAGATAATGGGGGAGCATGGCTGTGGTGGCCACCCTGTGCCCAGAGAGGTGGTGGTAGCCTGGTGCTGTGGTGGCTGGGTCCCTCCTCCCTGTTCCTCTGCCTTGCTGTGCCATCATGGCTCTAAATGAGTTATGCAAGGCTCTCACAGCCCCCCGGCCTTGTGCCATCCTGGTGAAAAATCAGTGCATGTCTTAATTTCCTTGATGAGGATTATGGGTCCTGTGCGACCTGGCTCTGGGCCAGAGCACAAAGCACCACTTGTGCCTTTTGTTTGGCTGGGCAGGGACGGGGGGACAGCAGCCCCGCGAGCTGGGCAGGGGATGGAGCAGCATCATTCTGCTCTCAGCTGGGTTGCAGTTGCCCTGGTGAGTTGTGGCACAGCTCTGCCCTGGCCCAGGGGCTGCCACATTGAGCCTTGGGCAGGGATGGCACAAACAGGTCCCTGGTGTGGTGCCCCATTCTATTCCAGGGAGACTGGGGGTGCCATGGGCACCATAGGGACACTGCTCAGCCCCTGCTTCTTGAACACCTCGGGGTGAGTCCTGAGCTGCTGCCTCGCTTCTTGGCTCTGGCATCTCCAGCCTCGCCTTCACGTTAGGCTGAATCAGTGGCTCCATGGGCTGGGGGCAGCTGAGGGGCTGCAGGACTGTGCCCTGGGAACGGTTTGGAGAAATGGGCTGCTCTTGGAGGCAGCCGTGCCAAGCCCGGGGCGTGACACTGCAGGACGAGGCCGCTGCGGTCCGCAGCGCGACTTTTGGGGTGTCTCCTGCCCTGGGGCTCAGTGCAGGGTCCGTGGCTGTCGGTCTCCGCCCCGGGCACGGCGCTGGCTCCGCCGTGGCCGCGGGAAGCACTCCGGGTGCGGTTCTGTCCCGCGGCACCAGGTGGTGCCACCGCCGCGGCCGCGCTGCCCACGCGGCTCCGTGACCCGACGGGTCTCGCCCAGAGCCGCGGGCTCGGGCTGGGGCGGCTCCGGCCCCGCGTGCGGCTGTTCCGGGATGCTCGGGGCTCACTCCTCGAGCTCACTCCGGCGATTCCCGACACCTCGCAGCCCGGGGAAGCCGCAGCCGGACGGTGCCGCTCCCGGGGCAGAGGGCAGGAGCTGCAGGTCCCGATGCCCAGTTCCCAGAGCATCGGCCCCGCTGTCGGGTGTCCGGTATCCAACTCCGGGTACTGGCCCTGTCCTGGGGCACCGATCCGGGGTCTCCATCCCTTGGTACACCTCGGGGGATTCCTCCTGCCACCATCTCGGTTCAGAGGGGGCTCAGTGCTGGAGCGGAGGGTCCCTGGGGCGGCGGGAGGGCAAAGCTCCCGTACCTGGCGAGGCGATGGGGTCCATCCCTGGCCCGGGGGTAGGCAGTGCTCTCTCCGCGGCGAGGTGGATGGGCTGGCGGCGACGGAACCTCGCGTGGGGGAGAGCGGCCGGCCCCTCACCACACCGGGGACTGGGCTGCCGGAGTCCGGGACCGTCGGGGTGGAAGGTGGATGGCCCATTCCGGTAGCCGGTCCCGGTAGCCGGTCCCGGTAGCCGGTCCCACCGGCGAGGGCTGTGCCGGCGGGGGGA
>VZRF01010497.1:311055-336566 GCA_013396875.1 Vireo altiloquus
ATCCCCCGGCGGGGCCAAGGCGGCCGAGGAGGGGGCGAGCGAAGATGCGGCCGAGGAGGTCCGCGGGAGCCAGGCCAGCTTCATGCAGCGGCAGTTCGGGGCGATGCTCCAACCTGGCGTCAACAAGTTCTCGCTGCGGATGTTCGGCTCGCAGAAGGCGGTGGAGCGGGAGCAGGAGCGCGTCAAGTCGGCGGGGGCCTGGATCATCCACCCCTACAGCGACTTCAGGTGCGGGGGTACCCGCGGGGTTCGGCCGCATCCCGCATCCCGCGGGGCCGGGCATCGGGCCGGGGAGTGAAGCCGCCGGTGCGGCCGGGCCGAGGGCACCTTGAGCCGCCGCCGGGCGCGGGAGGAGACGAACCAGGCATCCCCCTCCCCAGCGCAGCAGCCGCCGCTCCGGGGATGCCGGGAGCCCTCGCGGTGCCTGGGCAAGGGCATCCCCTCGTCCCCTTGTCCTTCCCGGGGCCTGGGCAGCTTCGGCCCGGCTTGGCCCTCCTGAGCCCCGAGGGGCCGTAGCTCTGTCCCCGGAGCTCCCTGGGGTTCGGAGTCCCCCTCCCTGGGCAGAGCTGGGGCTGGGCAGGGGGACGTGCTTTGCCGCTGCCTGGCAGAGCGTTGTGAAGGCTCCCCCTCCCCCAAGGAGGCCTGATTCTGTCCCTGGGGTTCGGCCGATTTGAGGGGGATTCTCGCTCCTGAGAGGACCCGAGTCCCCAAGATCCAGCCTGCATGTCTGCCAGGCAAGGAATGACAAACCTGGAAGAAAGGCTCTGCAGCTCCATCTCCTTCCCATCCCCTGAGCTCTAGCGAGCTCCAGAGTGGCAAATGCTTCCCGAGTCGTGTGAAAGCTACCGGGAGGGATGGCTGCGCTGTCTGGGGCAGGCAGCATGGCATCTTGCAGGAATGGGGAGGCTGAGGCCCTGCTGGCATTACTGGTGAGCCAGGACTGGCAGGACCCTGGTCCACCGACCTCAAAGGGGCTGGAGGAGCCTTTGATCATGGGCTGGGGAGCTGAGGGGCTCAGCCCCAAGTCCTTGTGTTGCTGTGCTGGTGAGAGGTTTGGGGCAGCTCAAGCGAGGGTTTGCTGGGTGCCTGTGTGGGGGATGCCCCTGAGACAGATCTCAGGTTCTGTTCACTGCTGACACTGGTGGGTTCCCACGACCTGGGGCTCCCTGAGGCAGGTGGAGGTGGCCATGGGCTCAGGACAGGGACCAGCACCTTCACCTCCTGCTTTCACCCTCGAGTGCTGCTTCTGGGCTGCTCCAGCATCTTCCTGAGGGGCAGCTGGAGGCCCTTGGCCTCCCCTCGGGGCCAACAACCTGCATGGGGTTTGGAGCCCTTCCACCCTGGCAATGGGAGCCCAGTGGAGCCCCCTCCTCATCTCACTGGCTGGGCACTGAGTTCTGCTGCAGACCTGGGGTGAGAAGTGGCCCCAGTGCCCAGCCACTGCCAGTCCCACGGCAGAGGAGGCTCCTCTGTCCCTGCCGTGACAGAGCAGAGAGGGTGGTGGCAGATGGACCCTGGGGGCTGCTGAGCTGGGGGGCTTGGCCCCTCCTCACTACCCGTGCTCCTCCTCATCCTCAGCAGCTGTGGGATGTCAGGGGAGGCTGGGAGTGGGGTGACCCCCATGCCTGCACCGGGGCATAGCCTGCTCTGGTCTTCTGAGCTGGCAGAGCCATGGCGCCCCTGGCAAAGCCCACAGTGCTGCCAAGAGCAGGGTTCTCTCTCTGGTGAGCCTGCAGTGGGCTTGAGGCCTCGGAAGATTCCCCAGAGTGCAGCAGCATCACTCCCTGGACTGGTGCTTGCAGCGGGCAGGCAGGCACTGGGATGACCTTGGGAAGTCACCCTGGCTGTCCTGCCCCGCACAGGCTTTATCCTCCTGGAACCGCTATCGAGACTTGAAACCCATTGGGGCAGAGTGGCTGCCTGTGTTTTGATGCTGGAAGTGGCGTAGGAGAGTTCCCTGCCCAGTGGGGAGGAGCTGCAGGCAGAGCCATGGCATCCTCCAGCTCCACAACTGTGCACAGGAACAGGATCGGCCCACGCGAGGCTGGACGTGAGGAACCTGCTCTGCCTGTGTGCTCTGGGGACATGAGTGCATCTGTCCCATGTTGTCCTGCCTTAAAATAATCAAAAAAGCATTTATCTGGTAATGATAATGGAGCGTGACCTGGTCATATTTGCCCTGCAAAACCCATTTCCCATCTTAAGAGAAAATCATTACCCATCTGCATCTGTGACATCATTTCATAATCGGCATCGTTCAGCAATCCTGACTCCTCATGGCCATGATGCTGCCATCATTCACACACAATTCAGGGCAGATTTGCTCCAGGAACCAAAGTTGCTATTTACATAAATATTGAATGACAAGGAAGCAATCAGGGCGGCTGATGAGATCCTGAGCTGCAAATCTGATCAAAGAGACCTTGTAAGTGTATGCTGGAGCAGGGCCACCTCCTCTTGGGTGCTGGGCAATGGTTGTCACCAACTTTGCCACTTCTGGTCCCTGGAAAAACAGCCGAGCCAGCGCCAACCCCGTCGCTTTTTTGGGGTTTCTGCACCAGCCCTGGGGCATCGCTTTGGAGGCTGCAGGAGCTGCAGCTGGTGGTTTGGACGTGCTGGCTGTACCTGTCACCCTATGGCCACCAAGGGGCTGCCCAAGGGTTACTCCAGCCTTCTACAAGGCTGAGCTGGGATGGGGTTGGAGCTGAGCAGGAGGTTTTCACTGATGATGATTTTCTGTTGCAAGAGCCATTCTTGCATGTGAATCGGGGGCGAAGATGCATCCAGAGCATATTTCTCTGGTGTTGCTTGGCTGGAGCCTTCCTCATCCAGGGTTAAATCCTTTCAGGGGCTTTCCCTCTGCCTGGATGGTATCAGTAGGGGCTCCTGAGCAGAGGCACTGGGCTCACCAGCTGCTGTTGCTCCCAATGTGTGTGGCGGCATTGCTGCTGGTCCTGGTGTTCCCGTTGCCTGTGGTGAGGGTGCTGGGGAGCTGGGCCCCTCCCTCTGCAGCATCAGATGCTGAAAGCCACCGCTCAAGGGGAGGAAAGGCTGTGACCGACTTGGGGGACTGTGAAAGTTTGGGTCCTTGAGCAGTTTTACAAAGCTTTTACCCCCCCCCTTCCCCAGGGACCCTCAGGGTAAAAGAGTTTTCCAGGGGAGAGGGCATCGGCCATTCATCACAACTGGCTGTACTGGGATCTGGGGTGCATTGGCCACCACTGCTCACCAGCTTGGCTAAACTCCTGCCCTTGGCTCCACAACCCACTTCTCACAGCAACCTCGTTTTTAGAATATGAGTATTTAGTGCGAGTTTGCAAAGTGCCGATGCTGCCCCAATCCTGCGCCAGTCCCACACCAATCTTTCACTGATTCCATGCTGCTCCTGCTCACCAGGCAGCCTGGTTTACATCTGGGCCCCATCAGGGCCAAAGGGCTCAGACCTCAGGGGCAGAGGGGAGGTCTCAAGGAGCTCTGTCCAGCAGGGTGCCATTCCCACAGGATCAGCACTGCCAGGAGTGGCTGGATCATCCCTGGCAACCCCTGGAGCGCCGAATTCTGCCAGTGGAGTTAAGCAGGGACCACCCTGGCATATTGTGGCCATGCCTCTCACCAGGGCTTGGACTTTACTCTTATCTTGCCCAAGACCTCAGACCAACGCCGCTGTGCCAGGCATTGGGCGGGTGATGGAGAGGGAAGGTGGCAGCTGCCGCTCGCAGGGGTTTGGGCATCTCCTGTCATCATCGCTGTCGTACAATTGGGTCAGAAGCGAGGGAGGGGTGTCGAGGATCCTGATTAATTTGTTTTCAGATATTTTTAGTAGCCTGGATTGGATCTTTTTTCTATGCACATGAACCTTCCAAGGAAGAAAGCACTGGCATTGCACGCTGCTCCCCGGGGCGATCGCACAGGGTCACTTGTGTGCAGTGGGGGATCAGGAGCAGTTTATCTTTCTCCGCAGGCCGAATTCTGCCCTGGCTCAGCCAGATTGCAGAGGGATTGGAGCCAGAGGAGAGTTTTGCCCAGCTGGCGTGGTTATTTAATCTTTGTTCTTCGCAGCTTTGCATGGCTAATGCCCCTGTGGGACCCACGCAGCTCAGCGGGATCAGTCTGAGCAGGAGCTGCCAGGGGGTTTAGGGACAGATCCAGCCCCACAGAGGCTCTGCTGATTTCGGCATCCCTGGGAGGTCATGCCATGCGTGGGAGCCCAGGGGTCCAGCTGGGCCTGTTTGGTGCCAGCAGCCGGATCTCGGTGTAGGGGTGCAGAGGGGGAACAGCTCCTCTGCCGAGGGGACCCTGGGGACCGCCCTGGTGTGAAGTCATCCTTTTGCAGCAGTGACATCACTCACGGTTGCCACGGCAATGCCTCACATGAGGAAGGTGTCATTGGAGAAAGGTCAGGAGCTGGGATGCTCAGCTCCTTCTGGTCCTGCGCTATTCTGCGCAGTGAGGGGGGGACCTGGCCCATCGCCCCTTCCTGTGTGCGTGGGGGTCTCCTCCTCGTCCCCCCCATCCCAGGGCACAGCGTGCTCGGGGCACAGCGTGGCCATGGCACCCCCTGCCCATCACCCTGCAGCTCCCAGGGTGGGCTGAGCAGAAATGCGTGGGCGAGGGTCCTGCGTGTCCGTACTGAGGGGGGTCCCCCCCACTCCAGCCCCCCGGCCAGGGGAGGCAGGGCGGAGGTGGCCTCCGCGCCATCGTGCCGTGACAGAGCCGCTGTGACCTTGCAGATGCTCAGAAAGGTCATCGGTGGCCCGGGAGAGAAGGACGAGGAGAAAGGCGAGAAGGATGGGGTGAAGCAGGAGGGGCGGAGGAGCAGCGCAGCCCAGGCAGGGCCAGGGGCGGAGGCGGCCGCCCACCCCGCGACCGCCCGATCGTCTGGCCGGGGCTGCGGGCGCTGCCGCCGCCAGCTGCAGCCGTACGTGCTCCGCTGCACCCGAGCCGCGGCGGCTCCTTCCACCGCGCCCGCGCTGCGGGGCCGACGGGCAGACCCCGCCCTGGAACCCCCCAAACCGCGACTCCAGCCGGGCCCAGGGAGGCGCCGGGGTCAGGTGGCCCTGGCTGTCCCCGGGGACTGTCCCCTGTCCTTGTGTCCCCACTCGGGGAGCGCGGAAAGGGGGAGAAGCTCCCGGGGCTCTCGGATACTGACTCCACCCGCGACCTCGAGCGCTGCCGGTGGTTTGGGGGTCCCCAGCCCACGGATGCCCCTGGGCAGCTCAGTTGGAGCGTGTCCCCCTGCGGTGCTTGGTGCCATCGTTCTCCCCTCCCCCAGGACCTGCTGCCACGGGCCAAATCAGACCAGCAGAAGCCTTCAGCCTCATCCTCTGCCCCAGTCAGGGGCTCTGCTGGCTTCAGGGTCATCCTGGGGGCAGTTTGGAGAGCGGGGAGCAGGATGTGGTCTGTGGGGAGAGGAGAGGGTTCCTGTAGCTGAGGTTCCTGTAGTAGAGTGACAGCAGCCCAGTGGTGCAGGTCCCTTAGGGCAGGGCACGGTGGCTGGGTCCCCTTGGCATGGGGGGGACTCTGGGGAGCTGGTGACACAACCCCCCCATTTTCTCGCTCCCCAGATTTTACTGGGACTTCACAATGCTGCTCTTCATGGTGGGCAACCTGATCATCATTCCCGTGGGCATCACCTTCTTCAAGGAGGAGACCACAGCCCCCTGGATCGTGTTCAACGTGGTCTCTGACACCTTCTTCCTGATGGACCTGGTGCTGAACTTCCGGACAGGGATTGTCATTGAGGACAACACAGAAATCATCCTGGATCCCGAGAAGATCAAGAAGAAGTACCTCAAGACCTGGTTTGTGGTGGACTTTGTTTCTTCCATCCCTGTGGACTACGTTTTCCTCATTGTGGAGAAGGGCATAGACTCGGAGGTCTATAAAACAGCCCGCGCCCTCCGCATCGTCCGATTCACCAAAATCCTCAGCCTCCTGCGGCTCCTCCGCCTCTCCCGCCTCATCCGCTACATCCACCAGTGGGAGGAGGTGAGGACCTGCTCTGGGAACCTCTGGCAGCTGCTGGATGGCTGAAGAGAGTGGGAGCTGGAGGGGCCCTGTGAGCACAGTGGTTCCCTGACAAACCAGCAGGACAAAGAGGATCTGTGGGGCTGTATGTGGGACCAGTGAGTGGCTGTGACCCTCCCTGGAGGGTTTGGGGCATCCCTGAGCTGTGGTACAGCACCCACCATGCTGGCACACCATCTTCTGCTCTGCCAGCAGTAGGACTTGTCCCTCTTGCCCAGTTCAGCGCTTCCTGCCTCACTCCCCTCTGGCTCCCTGCCCCACCAAGAGCTCGGGGAGCATGGGGAAGGACAGCAGGACCCCCAGCCCCTCGGGATCCCCAGTGCAGGAGACAGGGTCCAGCTTTAAGGGGATGTGCTCAGCTTTGCTGCCTGGCTCTGGCCTGTACCATGTACTCAGTGCCCTGGGAGCTGCCCTGCTCCCTCCTCTGTGCCCAGAGTATTTGTCTCTCCCTGATCCTCATCAAGGCTCGCAGCCATTAGCGCTTCCTGGGCGGCAGCGCGGCGGCACCCACCAGCTATAAATAGGCAGGTGGAGCACAGCCACCTTGGGGCCGGAGCCAGGCCAGCCACAGGAGCCCCTTCCAGCTAAGGCCATGCAAGTCGGTGCCCTGAGCAGGGCTGGGCAGTGAGGGACAGTCCCCACGCTCACGTCTTGCCATCCCACCCACCCGCAGATCTTCCACATGACCTACGACCTGGCCAGCGCCGTGGTGAGGATCGTCAACCTCATCGGGATGATGCTGCTGCTGTGCCACTGGGACGGCTGCCTGCAGTTCCTGGTGCCCATGCTGCAGGACTTCCCCCAGAACTGCTGGGTCTCCATCAATGGGATGGTGGTGAGTTCCCTCTGCCTCACACCATGCTCCTGCCTGCTCCCTGGGGCTCCCAACCATCCCCACGTCATCTGTCCTCCATCCTCCAGTCCCTGGAGATGCCATCCCCCCATGGGCCAGGGCTGTGGTGCCCCATGGTGCACAGAGCACCTGGTGCCGGATGCTGCCATTGCCCTGGTGAGGTCTCACAGGACCTGGAGCAGTGGATTGATCTGGGTGGGAGGAATATGCTGACATGGGGCTCTTGGCCCCATCCCCTGCCACCTTCTCCTGCTCATTAGCCACAAAGCTGCTATTAATAAATAATGGCCCCTGTTTCTAATTGCTGCCTCTCAGCCCTGCAGCCTCCTGCAAATGGCCCTTTTCCCCTGCCTGTCTCATCCTGTTCCATCAAATTTCCATCTCTGCTCTGTTCCGCCAGGCTTCCTCCTCTTCCCCCCCTGCCTGTCTCACCCTTCTCCTTCCCTGCCTACTTTGCAGGGGGAGTTTGGAAAGTTTGAAAAGTTTACTTTTCAACAAATTCCTATTGCTGGGGGAGAACTAGGATGGTGGCCAGATGTGAGCACACACACACACACAAACACACACGTGTGCATGGCTGAGCCGCTGTCCCTGTCACTGCAGAACGACTCCTGGAGTGAGCTGTACTCCTTCGCCCTCTTCAAGTCCATGAGTCACATGCTCTGCATCGGCTACGGGAAGCAGGCGCCCGAGAGCATGACGGACATCTGGCTGACCATGCTGAGCATGATCGTGGGGGCCACCTGCTACGCCATGTTCATCGGCCACGCCACCGCCCTCATCCAGTCGCTGGACTCGTCCCGGCGCCAGTACCAGGAGAAGGTAGGACTTGTCTGGATGGGACCCACAGTTTGCCCCCTCCTGGAGCTGCAGCCATGTGGGGTGAGGGTTCCCAGTGGGGCAATGGAGTGGGACCAGCCCCATGGAGTAGGGATGTGGGTGGAGGTCCCAGCTGACACCACATCTCCCCACAGTACAAGCAGGTGGAGCAGTACATGTCCTTCCACAAGCTGCCCGCTGACTTCCGCCAGAAGATCCACGACTACTACGAGCACCGCTACCAGGGCAAGATGTTTGATGAGGACAGCATCCTGGGGGAGCTCAACGAGCCCTTGCGTGAGGTGAGGGCTGGAGAGCTGGGAGGAGGATGCTGCTGTGAGGACGGGGATTGCCCCCCTTGCCAAGGGAAGGGAAGGGAACCCCTACTCCCTGCTGTGGGTCCCACCAGCTCTTGCCATGCACATGCTTGGGGTCAAACACCTCTTGCTGCAGTTTTGCAGCTCTGCATGGGAGTTTGTCCATGTGCAATCTGCGTGCCAGGGCGTCCGTGAGACTGACTGGGCTGGGGAGCAGGTCCCTGGGGAAGCATGTCCTGGCTTCCTGGGCTCATCCACTTCTCCACAGGAAATCGTGAACTTCAACTGCCGCAAGCTGGTGGCCTCGATGCCGCTGTTTGCCAATGCTGACCCCAACTTCGTCACGGCGATGCTCACCAAGCTGAAGTTTGAGGTGTTCCAGCCGGGCGACTACATCATCCGGGAGGGCACCATCGGCAAGAAGATGTACTTCATCCAGCATGGGGTGGTCAGCATCCTCACCAAGGGCAACAAGGAGATGAAACTCTCCGATGGTTCCTACTTTGGGGGTGAGCACTGGCAGGACTGAACCTGGGTCCCCTCTTGGGGTGTGTGAGAGGCACTGGGACGCCTGTGCTGTCTCAGGGCACCCACTGCATGGTTGTTCTCACACCCTGCTCCTGGCCTGCCCTGTTTTGTCCTCGATGGTGGTGTTCTGACCTTGGCCCTGGTGTTTTTCCCCCAGAGATCTGCTTGCTGACCCGTGGCCGGCGCACGGCCAGTGTCCGTGCAGACACCTACTGCCGCCTCTATTCGCTCTCAGTGGACAACTTCAACGAGGTGCTGGAGGAGTACCCCATGATGAGACGGGCCTTTGAGACTGTGGCCATCGACCGTCTTGACCGCATCGGTAGGACACAGAGTGGGGCCTGGAGGGGGAGAGGAGGTGTCTTGGCAAAGGGAGCAGCTGCATTTGGCATGGGAGCCCAGCATAGCCCCAGTACAGGGTCTCATGGTGCTTCCTCTCCTGGCCTTCTCTCTATAGGGAAGAAGAACTCCATCCTGCTCCACAAAGTGCAGCACGACCTCAACTCAGGTGTCTTCAACAACCAGGAGAATGAGATCATCCAGGAGATCGTCAAGTACGACCGGGAGATGGTGCAGCAGGCGGAGCTGCAGCAGCACACTGCCATGTACAGCCCCGTCCAGCCCCAGGTCACCTCTGCCATCGCCACCCTCCAGCAAGCCGTCGCCATGAGCTTCTGCCCGCAGATGGCCAGCCCGCTGGTGGGCTCCATGGCGCTGGGCTCGCCCCGCATGATGCGCCGCTTGCAGTACGCCCAGGCCGTGCCCAGCCCCTTCGCCGTGTCCCCCGTCCTGCTGCAGCAGAGCCCCCCGCCGCAGCCGCAGCCCCCCGTGCCCCACGCCAACCCCTCGCCCTCGCAGGACCCGGCGCAGCCCACGGCCCTGCCCGCCTCCACCAGCGCCTTCGCCGCGGCCGCGGCCCGCCCGCCATCCCAAAGCCCGCTGGCCAGCCGGACGGTCGCCTACGGAGGCGCCCCAGGGCCGCTGGGCTCCCAGCTGTCCCTCAGCCAGCAGCCAGCGCCCAGCTCGCCCCAGCGCCTGGCCGCCCACAAGAGCACACAGGCGCTGCACACCAGCAGCCTCAGCCAGGATTCGCGGCCCCTCTCGGCCTCGCAGCCCTCGCTGCCCCACGGGCTGGCGGCCGGCAGCACCCAGAGCCCCCCGGCCTCTGCCCGCGAGTCCAGCACCTCCATCGGTGGGGGCCCGGCCGCCGCCTCGCCGGGCCCTGGCCCTCCGGCCGGGCTGCGGAGCCAGGCACCCTCTCGAGGGGCCGCGGCCCACCCGGCGCCCACGGGCTCGGGGCTGACACCGCCGCCCACGGGCTCGGGGCTGACACCGCCGCCCACCCTGCCGCAGGACTCGGCGGCGGCCCGCAAGGATTCGGCGTCCAGCACGCCCGACACGGACCCGGCCAAGTCCAGGCTGTCTTCCAACTTGTGACCTCCGCGCCAGGCACGGGGACACGCGCGCCGGAGGGGCGGCGGCAGGGAGCCCCATCCCTCCTCGGGTCCGCCCTGCGCCGCCGGGTGAGGGCCACAGCCGCACTGCTGGCTGCCGCCCCCCGCCACGGCGCCAGCCCCGCTCCCCGGTCCCTCCTGCCACCCGCTGCAGAGCGGGGCAGCTGCCGAGGGTGGGCCTGGGGCTGCTGTGCCTCCCCAACCCTCCCCACCGCGGGGTCACTGGGCTGAGCCCCCAGGTGTGTCGTCTCCGACCAAAGTCTGACCCTGTCGCCCACTCCCCGCAGCGAAGCCCCGCTGCCCCCTGGCCTCCCCGGCTGCCCATAGAAGCCACAGCTGCATCCTCGCCATGACCAACTCTGTGTATGATATCTATGACCTGAACACATCCCTGTGTGTGACCCGCAGGACACCTCCCCGGGGCTGTCGGCGCAGCCCCGGCGCCGCGCGTGTCCCCGCGCCCCTCCCACAGACCCAAGGCGAGGGGTGACGGTCCAGGACTGGAGGTAAGTTGGGAGGGGTCTGAGGGATGGTCGCCCTGAGGCTTGTAAGCACCCACGAACACACTGTCCCCCACTCCGGGGCTGGGGGTGAGCACGGCCCCACGTCCCCGTAGGCAGCGCTAGGACGGAGGCAGGCACTGGAGCCCGAGCCCTGGAGCTGGGGAAGGCACCCACCGAGTGTGCCAGGTGCCTGTGTGCGCGTCGTGTGAGCGCGTGTGTGCGTGTGCAGGCGTGTGTGTGTGTGTGTGTGCACGTGTGCCTCGCTGCCTCGCACTCTGGAGCCTTCCACATTGAATGTACCGCGAGCGCGGGGCCTGTGCCAGCCCCGGCACCCTGCGGCCGAGCAGCCGGAGGGACAGGGCCCCACTCCAAGCGTCCACCTTCCCATTCAGCCCATCCTGTGCAATAAACGTCAGCAGCTGACAGAGCTACGCACGACTCCGGCTCTGCTTCTTCGCCCCTGTCCCTCCCCGCCGTGCCTCCCGCTCCTCGTGCCCGGCCCCGGGAGCCGGAGCACTGGGCACAGCCCCAGCTCGGGCTGCAGGATGCAGCTTTGTCCTTTGAAGAGCTTTCTCCCTTGCCAGGAAAGCCACAAGGTGAAAAGCCTCTGCCAGCAGCTCTCCCCTCGCTCCAGCAGCAGGCAGGAAGAAGCTGGGTTCAGGCTGACTGTGAGCCTGTGGTTATAGGGCACAGCCAAGAACTGGGCCAAACACAGCTCAGGTGCAAGGTGCCAACCATCTCCAGCACCAGCCTTGTGGAGAGGAGGGCTGGGAAGCCACAGTCCAGTGAGACCGGGAGGCTCCTGGCTGAAAGAGCTGCAGTTGGCCCCTGTGAGAGTCCAATTCCCGCTGTGGCTGCACTGGCACAATTCCATGTTTCTGCTACAAAAGCATTTCCAGAATGTGACACCCCTGTGAACAACTGAAGCCCAACCAGTCAGCAGAACAGGGCCAGGCTGGGAGGCAGCAGTCCCACCTCCCCGTGCCCCTGGCAAGGTGAGGCAAGAGCCCAGGCACCCCACAGGCTTCGGGCAAAGACTTCAAGGAGGACACAGGTCCCATCTCGTATTTCGAAAAACATTTTATTTACAGTATTATACATGTTGACACCCAAGTTAGTGGTTTTCCCCACCTGAGCCCCAGTGAGCAGCAGCAAAACCCATCCCTGGAAATAAGAGCCAAGGGATGCAGAGGCCGCGCTATGGAGAGTGGGGACAGTGCCCAGAGCTGGAGCAGGGCACAGAGCAGCACCTGCCCTGTGGCCGAGAGCAGGGCTGAGGCTCCTGCTGTGTCCAGGTCAGTTGCCTGCCCTTCCAAGTCCAAGCCCTGCTGGTGGAGAGGGAATGAGCGAGACAGCACCCCAGGACAGGCAACAGCCAGGCAAAGGATAGTGCTCACAGCACTGGGGTGCTGTTTACTGTCACCCCTTCGCCCCCAGCCCAGAACTGCAGCCCTCCCTGGGGCTAGGTGCCCTCTGCCTTCTGGGACAGACAGTAACAGCAAACACTGCAGAGCCCTACCAGCTGCTCCAGCAGAGTCTCCGTTTGCCCCAGAGTGGGGCAGGGCTCTCACTGGGCTGGAAGCTGCACCTCCTTCCCCACGGGATGTGGGACAGAAGAGCATTGTGGGCCAGTGCCCACCACAGCTGGAGGTCAGAGGTATCCCAGAGCCCTGTGGGCTGCCGTGGCTCAGCTGAAGAAATAGGTGGAATCCATCACCTGCTTCAGGTTGAATTCACCTGAGGGGAGTGAAGGAGAGGTCAGAGGAGAGAAGGGTGGGGATTGACAAGGGGGAGAGAAGTGGCCTCAGGGTATGAAGCATCCCTGCCCCTGGACTGTGCTGCCCATGGAGCACTGGGCCACTCCACACAGAGGTCAGGCAGAGCCAGATGGCCTGGCAGACACAGGGCTGAGGGATTAGAAGGAGTTAAACTAATTGCCTTAATCCCATTGCATGTATATCATCTAGATCCTGGCAATTACCATGCCGAGTCCCTCACTCCCATCTCCGAGCAAATGCTCGTGGTTGGAAACAGATGGGAGCAGAACGAGAGCAGGATGGGAAGAGCTGGGTCAGCCTGGGGGAAATCCCAGCGACTCAGCGAGGATGGCAGGGACCACTCACAGGGATGCTACAGGGGAATGTGGACATGTTGGACTGCTCTGCCCCATGCCTCTGCAGCCCAGCACAGGAGGGGAAACCTGATCCGAGGAGACAGCTCTGGCTTTTTGCCTTCTGGTGGTTTTGGGGGCCACTCCATCTCATTCCCCTTGTCTCCAAAACGCTCCTGAGCTCTGAACGTTCCTGTCTCATGCTCCTACCTGTCCTGGGGACATTTGACAGCTGCTCCATCAGTCTCTTCTGCCAATGGGCTATGGGCTCTGTGCCGGAGGTGGATGAACTAGAAGGAATCAAATGAACAGAGGTTATCTGGAACCAGGCACACCCTCCTCTTCTCCCCAGTGCAGCCCCTGACAACAGGATTCAGCTCTTCCAAAACAGACCACAGTGAGAGCAGGGGCCCAGCCCCAGAAGCCCAGGGCAGGCCCTAAGGCTGCCAAACCCTCCCTTGGTTCTGCAGCAAAAGGGTGCAGAGCCCTTGGTTTTTATGCAGCTGTTGGAGGTGATTTGGGTGTCAGGCAAGAAGGAAGGACAGCTTCCCCCCAGAGCAACCCCCAGGCAGGTGACACAACCTGTGAGCACCTGGACACGACCTCTGGAAGGTTTGGGGGTGAAACCAACAGGTCAGGAATACCTGCAATACTTCTCCAGCATGAACTCAGACAGATCCTGCAGAATATTCTCACTGTGCAGAGCCACGAACTGCTGCCGACAGACCTGACCCAAGGAGACAACAGCGAGGTGGAGCTTAGCAGGTGTTTTCCCTCCTTCTCCCCGTGACAGGTCAGAGGTGAGGGGCAGGGGAAGCAGCAAGAGTGGGGCTGCCAGACAAGGGTGAAGGGAATCAGCCTGGGGAGGTGTGAAGCAGAGGTTGACCCTCATTAGCACAACAGCCCTTGGGAAGGACCCAGGGCAGGGCGGGGGCATTGGCTCTGCCAGGGCTGTGTTTAGTGCCCACTTCCACAGATTCTCCCCCGCACGCTCCCTGCAGCGTGGGAGGAGATGGGACACCAGGAAATCAGCTGTGACCGCCAGCAAACATGCCAGGTTCACCTCACCCGGGGGAATCAATCAGCCTATGGAGCAAAGCCCAGGGGAGGCGAGGCCTGGCATGGGCCCAGAGCACAGATCAGCAAGATCTTGCTTACAAGGGAGCCAGGAGGACACTTTTACCTGGTTCATGACATCCACAGTGAGCGCGTGAGTCCAGTAGCAATCGTGGACTGAGACGAAGGTCAGGCCCTTCCTGAGAGGAGGCAAAGGGGCCGTGAAGCAGTGCTGAGACCCTCTCCGAGTGATGGACCCACCCCACGTAGAACCTCTGGCTGGGACAGGAGCAGGGACCACACAAGAAGGGGGACTCCCTGCATGGCAGGTCTTCAGAGGGAGGTGGCCAGTCCCAGGATCTCCCTGTCTCTGCCCTGCTGCCTCCTCTTCCCTCTCTGCCAGGAGCTCCAAATGCCCACCCACCACTGACTCCTCGGTCCCATGGGATGCCTTGCCGCAGCAATGCTCTCCCAGGAGAGTCCTGAGCCAGGGAATAGCCACGTGAGAGCCCAGCTGCCTGCTCCCTACCTGAGGCAGTGCAGTGCTGTGAGCATCATGTGTGTGGAGTCCAGAGAGTGGATGAAGTTGGGGGGAAAGGCGTTCTTCTGCTTCACAGTGTCAGGTTTCCTGCAGGACACAGCAGGGCACAGAGGAGCTGGGGTGTTTCAGGGCCAAAGATGACAGCACTGGCACAGAGGCAGTGCCACCCCAGCCTGGGGGTTAGAGGCTTGCCCTGGAGGGCCCCAAGGCCCTGCTGCTCTGTTCAGCTTTCTGCAGCTCAGGGGGATAATGGGAGCTCTGGCACTCCTTGACAGCTTCCCTGACAGGAAGCCCTTGTCCCTGGAGCACAGGCTGGGGTCAGCAGGGGCGCAGTGCAGGCCATGGTTCTGTACTTACTGGCTGCTGTTGGAGTTTTTCAAAGTCAAGCGCTGCATGCCACAGTTCAGCTGTGGGGAGAGAGGGGAGCAGCTGTAACCCTGCCCTGCCCAGCAGCACGGGGGGCTGGGTACTCCCTGTGCCTTCCCAGGGTGTCCCAGCACCACGGCAGCTGCCACTGCCCGGTGACACCTTGCCCAGCTCCCCTCCTGAGGGTGCTGGCAGGCATCTGAACCCCTTCGCCCTCGCAGGGTGAATTGGCCCGAGAAGGGCTGCTGGAGCCGGGCTGGGGGGCCGTGAGTCAGCACAGCAGCACGTGGGAGGCGACAGCAGCGAGACTGAGTCACACGAGCCCTGAGGAGGCTCTCAGAGCGGGGAACGGCCCGTGCCCCAGCTGCCTGAGTGGGACGGAGCCGCAGAGCTTCCTCACCAGCCCACCCACACTCTCCAGGCTCTGCAGGGAGCCATGAGGCTGGAGGATGTGCCTGTGCACAGGGATCCTACCTGCTCTGCAGGCTCACCCACCGGGGATGCCAGCCTGCCAGGCTCTAGCCCAGCTGTCTTTTCCCTACTCCCACCATGGCACAGGGAGGGTGTGCCATGAGACCTCACACTGGACACTCACCACAGTGGACCTGGGGCGATAGTAGGGTTGTATGATGGGGAGCCCCAGCGGTGTGACCCACTCCACTGTCCGGCCCGACTGGGCGATGAGTTTGGCGCTCTCCGTCAGCCAGTTCTTCAGAAGAGGGGAGGAAGCAGCTGGAGTTAGTGTGGAGCTGAGATTGAGTCTCCATCCCCTCCCAGCACAGGCCACCCTCGCTCCTGCCACAGATTGTGACAGTCCAGCACTTACTTTGGCACAACCCCACACCTCTGGGCTGGGGCGGGAGGATCCTCTCTGGGCCAGGAGAACCATCTCTCCCCACAGAGCATCCCCTTGTCTACATACGAGTGGACCGGGGAAGAACAACAAGTGGAGGTAGGGGGCAACAGGCTCCTTACCTGGATATCTCGAGTCGCTGAGAACATCTCCTTGATGCTGTTGAACACCTGCTTCACCAGGTAATGAGATGCTTCCCACAAGTACTCCTGGCACAGACCAGAGGCAGAACCATGGGTCAGGCAAAGGGACAGCCAAAGACATAGAGGAAAGTGACAGGATCCAGGGACACACACAGGAATGTTACCTCGGGGAACTCATCGATCTCCTTGAGGCGTCTCTCTATCTGCAGGCGGCCGCCGTAGCGAGTGACCCCATACACCACCGTCATCACCGTCTGCTTCACCACCTTGCGGCTGATGAAGCCCTGCAGCACTTGGGCGATCTTCATCCCCTGCTCAGCATCCTTCTTCCGAAACTCCTCCACCTGAGGAGAGTGTCCCTGAGTCAGTCCCAGCACGAGCCACGCGGCTCCACCTGCGGCTGGTGGCCTGTGGGACTCACCCAGCCATGCACTGCCTGGCCTGAGCTCCCATCAGAATCCCTACAGCCCATTTTCACCAGTCACCCTGGATAACAGAAGGCACCTTTTGAAGGGATCCAGCATGGATAACGCTGCCTGTAGAGCCTTTCCTGCTGCCTTGGCACAGTCCCTTGGCAGCTGGGACAAGGACACAGCTTGACTGTGGCTCAGAACTTGGGTTCTCCTGCCTCTGCCCATCAGTGATAACTGAGCAAGCCCTGCACCCCCATGAACTCTTCCTGCTCTCTGGTGTGGTGCTGCCTGGAGAAAACCTGCTGAGACCCACACCAGACAGCCAGGGTCCAAAGGCAGCTGAGTGAGTCTGGTAGGGCTCAGCACTCCCTCAGCGGCAAATTTCACATCACGTTTTGCCAAAGAAATCAAAGACTTTGTAGCAGGACCGAGGCTGAATCTCTCCCCACTCCCTCCTACTCAGCTCAAGGAAGAAAAATCTCATAGCCCATGGGGCAGCCAGCTGTGACCAAGGGAGGAGGAACACGCTCTACTCTCTTCCACCTCTCCAGCCTAGTTCTCCTCAGGCTCTGGGAGATGTGAGGACAGCAGAAATCCCAGAGATTTCTCACAGCCACCTCTGTGAGGACAGATCTCCAGTCAGATCCCACTCAGGGACAGAGAGTTCCTGTCTCCCAGCAGCTCATGCTTCCCCAGCCATCTGCACACTCACCTTATGCCCACCTTTCTCCGTGGGAGTGCGAGTCACCCTGTGCACACTAAGAGGAGGAGGCAGATCCAAAAGGACCTCGTGTGTCCGCACTGTGACTCACCTGCTGGGCCACTGCACTGTAGACATCCTGAGGGAGCCCACAGGGCACCAGGTTGACGGAGGCAGCGCCGCTGAGGTCCCGGCCAAGCGCTGCATAGTGCTGCAGCCCATTGCAGGAGCCATCCTGCAGGAAGAGCATGGGAGAAACGAGGAGTTAGTGTGTGGACAGAGCTCATCCACCTCTCCCCATGCACAGGTACCCTGGGCTCAGGTGGTCATTAATTGCCCCCCTCTATTCAGAGCAGTGACCATCTCCCAGCAGTGACCACCTTCCTTCTGGCCAGGTTTCCTGCCTGCGTCCATCCCTAACTACTGTGACCTGTGAGGTTTAAAATCAGAGACCTCTGCGGGTTTCCAAAGACATCAGAGCTCTGTGGAAACACTGATAACCAGAAAACTGGGAAAACACTGAATATGTCTGGGATGCTAAAAGCAGCCCTAAGAGCCAGCAGTCGAAACAACCTCAGCAGTGGGATCAGAGGCAGGAAAAGACAGGCCAAGCTAAAGATCCCTCAAGAAGCCCCAGATGGCTCTGCAGCTCCAGCCAGCTGCACTGCCAGCGGATGAAAACATCCTTCTGACAGAAACCAGCTCCCACCCAGACTTCCCAAAGCTGCATCAGAGGCACAGTGAGCGTCTGCCCCAGCAGCTGCCCTTGCAGCCCTCCTGGAACCAAGAGCAGCTTGGGTGAGACAGGCAGGACCTGAATGATGGTGCATGAAGATCCTGGTGCTCCTCAGACCACGCTGGCAGCAATGTTTCTCATAGATGTGCTGCCATTCCTGGCTCCCTGTGCTCAGGGGAGCCACAGGTACCTCAGGACTATCAGGTCCCCCAGACAGGGCCCCCTTTCTCCTGCACGCTCTCCCCAGTCCCTGCAGTGCGGAACGGCAGCACCAGGACCTGACGGCTCCGTTAATTGAGCGCTGATGACTCAGGCAGAACAAGACTCGGGTACCCTCCAGAAGAAGTCCTTGCTGATATTTCATTAGCTGCACCCTCCACACACCCCCAGCTGCTCTCTTGATCTTTTGTTGTCTTCAAAATATCAGTCCTGACTGTCTCATGCATATTCCAGACCATCGCTACTGGCAGAACAACTGCTGCCCTCCCCACTCAGTCACGGCCACTTGATCCCCTAAGAGAAAGGAGCATCCATCCCCCTCACCCATGACCACTACCAGCCATGTCCCTGTGCAGCCAGGGAGGACAGGTGCTTTCAGGGAGCTGAGCAGCACCTGAGCAGGGACAGGGCCACTGAACATGGCCACTGAATGTGAGGGAAAACCACCTCTGTCCCTGTGCCCTTCCTCAGAGTTCCAGACCTCCCATATTGGCTCCAGCCTTGGAGCAGGAGCAGAGCAAAGGGCCCCAAAGCACAGCTCCAAGCACTCCAGACAGCCAGGTGTTGCCACGCTGGGCCAACTTCCAGTCCTGATCCTGTGGCTGCAGAAGGTGTGACTGGCCTGGCTCTCACCCTGTGGCAGCTGCCAGCGATCTCCCAGCTGGGCTCTGCTCGAGCCAAGGGAACTGAAGCAGCCCTTGGCTGTGCCGGCTCATGGATGGCTGCAGGCAGCAGCAAAATCACCGCAGCTCTCATGCCAAGATGCCCAACACTGCATTCCCATTCCTAAGAAAACCCAGCCACGTGGAGCAGAGATCGCAGCGCTGGAGACCTGGGTGCTCCTCTCCCGCCCCGCTGAGCCTCACAACCTGGCGGATCTGCCAGGTTCCCACCTGGTGAACTGGGAAGTGAGAGATGTAGGCTGCCGGATCAGGGGACCTCGAGGCTTTGGCGATTTCCATACAGCATGCCAAGGCTTGCCAGGGCTCATCCGTGTTCATCCACCACTTCCTGCCCTAGGAATGAGAAAGTACAGGCTGGTAGGAGTGGGTATTGCTCCTCTGCCCCTCAAATCACAGGCAGGAGTCCCTGAGCACCTGGGATATGCTGGGCACAGCACCTCCTCCCACCATGCCTCCACTTCCCCAGTATTTCACCATATTTTCAGACAGTAAGGTGTTATTTAAGAATCTCTGCATTGCTTTGTTCCCTTTTTACCTCTCAAAAGCGATCTTTCAAAATGTTTTTGTTTCAAAATCGATTCTGATTTCCATTTTATTTCACTTCCTAGAAGGTCCCACATACCGTGAGCGGGTGGTCAGCCGAATCCAGGATGTCCTCCATGATTTCATTGGCATACTCCAGTCGCTCCTGCAAGGCGTTCTTCTTCTTCAGCCCCGTCAGGTTGATGAGGTGGATCTTTAGCCAGTCAAGTCCCCTGGGACCCAGCGGCCTCCCCTCTGCAAACAGCAGGATGGCCCGGGTGACATCGTTCCCCAGGTGGTTGAAATAGGGAGGGCACGGGTAAGTCCTGCCACGGAAGTCCATGTTGTGAGGGAACCAGAACACCTTGTCCCTGACATAGTTGGCGATGGAGAGCTTGTAGAGCGCGTCCATCCGCAGGCTGTGCATCTCTGCAGTCTTCTTCTTGCACAGGAACAGCTCGTGCTTGAGGGCCTTGCTCCAGGTCGAGGGATGGCCGGGAGCAGTGGGAGGCTTGGGAGCCTCAGAGAGGGGCGGTGGGATGTCCAGCTTCTCATCCCCTTTGTTGTTGAAGATGGAGATGATAATATCCAGCACCGGCTGGTTGATCTTCCAGGCGCAGTTGCCCAGCTGGCTCAGAGCATCGAGCACGGGGTGGAGGTTCACGGGGGGACACTGCTCCAGGAGCAGCTGGTGGTGGATGGTCTCATCCATGAAGCGCATCAGCTTGGTGTCGTTGAGGATAAAGGCACCGAAATGGGGGGAGGTCCAGGGCAGCGGAGGGCACAGCATGGGCATAGCAGAGGAGTTGAAGGTCAGCGTGGTCTCTGCAGCTTTTGCCACAAGCTGGGAGAAGATGGGATGGGGCTTTATCAACCCGACCTGGAGAAGAGAATCAGCAGTAGAGGATTAGGGCTGGAGTGTGGAAGAACCTGCAGTCAGTCAGCCATTCCATAAGGATCAGGCCAAGTAAGGAGAGCACCCACACAGAACCAAGGGCTCCTCAAAGCATCCCTCAGCAGGAATGGCAGCAAAGACAGAAAAGGGCCTTGCAAGGGTCTGATTTTGAGGAAGGGGTACCTTGCACAGCCCCAGAGCCCCCAGGATGAGGCTCACCTGCCAGTTGCTGTAGAAGGAGTAGACGTGGTAGAGGACAGGGATAGGCTTGGACTCCAGGCGATGACTGAGGATGTTCCTGGGCACCTTGACAACCTTCACCAGGAGCTCCAGCATGTGCATGCCCAGGCGCATGAGAAGCACACATGGCCAGCTGCAGTTCTTCAAGTTCAGGGAGGGGCCAAAGCCTGCTTCTACCACCAGCTTCTCCCAGTATTCTCGTGGCAAGTACTGCTCAGGCTGGGAGGTGGAAGGAGAAAATGGAGTCAGCTGCAGAGGCCAACCATGCTGCTCCCAGGGGGTTTGCTGGATGGGATCTATCTACCTGGGATGCGGCTCTGAGAAAGACTCTCCTGTCTTTGTGACCCCACAAGGTCCTCCCTGATAGGGATGTTTGGGGAAGGAGGGCTGGGAAGGCTGGGGTGAGCCCAACAGCGAGAATGGGAACAATGGCACTGCAAAGTCCTTCCTCTTGCCACATCCCAGTGCTGACACCCTATCCCCAGAGCATCCTGCCCCTCCTGCCCAGATTGCAGACCTGCCTGCCCCCATGTGCACTCAGCTCTGAGAACAATGTGTTCACCTGGTCCTTGAGGTGCCCAGGGCAGTGGCCTTGGCCCTTCCTGCCCTGCAAAGCCCAGAGCTTTCCTGCATGGGACACTTGGCTCCAAGGGCTCCTACCTGGCTGTCCTTTGCCAGGAGCTGGATGTAGTTCTTATAGATCTCCTGCACCTTCTCCAGATGGCGGCTGCGCAGCTTCCTCTGGATGATGTACCTGTCGTAGACCTTGGAGCCCAGCTCCCTGGCCAGGACTGCCAGGGACTCACCTTGTGGAGACAGATCATTGAGGACCTGGGAAAGGGGAAGGCAATGAGGGTCTTAGGAAGGAGGAACAGAGAGACACAGCAGAGAGATGGAGCGGGAGTTAAAGCTGCTGTGCAGGGAGCACAGGAAGATGCTGATTTCCATGATGCTGAACAGATGGTGAGAAAGGAAACGCAACCAGGACAGAGCAGGATTTCTCTGGCTGCTCTGCACAGGGAGCAGACAGCCTGCACCTAATAACCTGGTAACACTCGTGGGAAGCTCCAACCCCCTGCTGGCTCAAGTGGGACATTAGTACTCTGTGATAGCCCCGTGGTTGATGGTCCAGCCCCACTCTTGTGAGGGCAGGGCAGGCTCCTACCTGCAGCATGATGTCCACATACTCCTCATCTGGCAGCAGGCACATGTAGGGGTAGAGGGCACTGTACTTGGACGGCCTCTTGAGCCTGGCCATGCTGCGCCTGGAATTCTGCAGGGCCTGGAGGATGGCATTGTGCCACTGGGAGCGGAGGGTGGCCAGCAGCTGCCGCTGCATGGAAAAGGAAGGAAGAGAGCTGGTCAGCATGAGCTACCTCCTCTTTAGATCATGGACCCCCAGCTCTCACCCACAGGTTCTGAGGTTCTGCTCCCCAGACCCCTGAGCTTTACCGCTTTGATAGCCTGTGGGGTCAGGGGCTTGGCTGCCTCCACTGAATCGATGGTTATGGTGGTCTTCAGCTCCATCTGCAGCTGCTGCTGGAAGCGTTCCTGCAACTCCTTCATGGAGATATCCAGCTTGGGGTATGACACCATCGTCTCCTGCAATGGGAGAGAGGCGGTCAGTGCCAAAAGTGGGAGTAAGAGAAGCCGTGCTCAATCTCCCAGCTTCCCTGCAAGAGGCTTGTGGTACAAGCCTGGACTGAAAGCATCTTGCTGGGACCTCTGGGTCCAGAGCTTTCTGGCAGGCAAACCCCAGAGGCTGCTCTGCTCCTGTGTTATGGCCAAGCACCTCCCCAAGCACCCCCTCCAGTGCATGGAGGCCATCTCCAGCCCCCTGCAAGCCCTCTGCTTTGCTGTTTCTCTGTGGGGCTGTTGCTATCATCACTCATTTGATTGTTTGTGTGGGATATCAAGCAGAGATCAGGCTAAAAGGTTCTTCCCTTTTAGCCCTTCCCTGGGCTGACCCTGAGAACACCTGTGAACACCTGGCTACTTCCAAAACCTCCCTGAGCACTGTGGCTTACTCTGGAATAGAAGTCCTGGAGCAGAGAAGACTTGCAGATCTTGGGGCTGGGTGGAGGAGGCAGCTGGTAGTTGGGCTGGACAGTCCTAATGGCCCACAGCACCATCTCCTTCTCATCTGCCTCAAACAGGCATTTTTGGAAGAGCTCATCCACGTGGAAGCCATCACTGCTCAGCTGCTGCAGGTATCTGAGGAGGGGCAGACAGGACAGGCTCGATCTTCCCCAGAGGCTGGAGCAGATTGTACAGAAGCTGCTGGAGCAGGAGCTGCCTCAGCACAGCCCGTCCCACAAGGTCACCCGCCTCAGGTTACAGGGATCAGGTGTCCATCCCTTTGCCCACACCACTGCGGAGCTGCCTGGGCAGGGAGGCCGAGCTCTGGCCACTGCGGGACCGAGCTGCCCACAGGCAGCCCCGCAGCCTGTGCTGCACTGACACAGCTCCCACACCATCCAGGACAGTCACTGCCAGCCCCCTTGGAGTCAGCTGACCGAAGACTGAATTCCCTTGAAGGCATCTAGAATTTGTTAGCAGCCAAAGGACAGAGAGGTCAGTGATACATCCCTGAGGTTCAGTGCTAGGGCATCAGAAGCTTTCTCCATCCTCTGGAGAGGAGCTGGCTGTGCCTCCAGCCCCAGGCACTGCCCCTAGCCCCAGCCTATGGGAACTTATAGGGCTCCTTCAGCTCCCTGCTTTGGCACTGACCCTTTCCTGCCCATTATGCTGCATGAAATCCACCTGAATCTCCTGACCACACTCCTCTGAAGAGCCCTGCAGGAATTCGCTATGTGACTGAGCCCGCCAAAAAGGGCAAACTCCACACAAGTGCCATAAAAGCAAACAGAGAAACCAAGCTATTCCCAGCAGGCAGCAATGGAGAAGCCAGAGGAGTGAGATGCCTGGGATGGGTATGAAACCAAGGAATCCCTGACTGGAGAGCGGCTCTCTCAGCCCAGCTCTAGAGGGAGCACAGTGCCTGTTCTCACCTCCCACATCTCCTCTCCCTGAACGATCTCACACAAACTCCCTGGCAGCTGGGCATGGCAGGGAGGGTGCTGTGGGAACTCCACCCACCCTAAAATCTGGCCATGATAAGTGGGTCAGAGCATCCAGGTGGGCACGCAGAAGGGGCAGCTCTTCCTGACCCTGACTGGCTCCAACTCCCAGTTTTCCAAGCATAGGACGTGGAGCTGCTGCCCCCAAGGCTCAGCAGCATCTGAGGCAGGTGTTACCTCAAGATGACTTTGGGAGGTGACTGGCTCCGGCCCATGCACTCCAGGACCACGGCGTAGGAGTCCAAGTTGGGCCGGAGGCCGGTGGGCTCCAGCATGGAAAACAATCGGTCGATGCGATTCAAGCAGCCCTGCAGGTGAGAAGGGAAGCAGGCTGTGGACACTGACACCAGTGGCCCAAAAATCACAGCTCCACGCCTCCCTGCTCCTGTTCAGATGTAGTCACATCTACTCTGCCCTCTCCCCATTCCCTTCTTCCCCTCAAAGCCACCTCACACGGATCTGTGCCCTCATGACAGCTCCATCCCCCTTGGCAGAAGCACTGCTTGAGCACTTGCTGAAGGTGGGTGTGACAACCACAGGTAAAACTAGCTGGAGGTTCTTCCTCACAAGCCAGCTCCTCTCCCACCCGGAGCACCCACGGCTCGGTACCTTCCTGGCCCAGCAGCGCATCACGATGTTGTAGGCACCAATGCCCAGCACCTCCTTCTTCACCGGAGAGCTCTGGCACAGCAGGAGGTACCGCTCGGCCTCTTCGGGCTGCTGCAGGAACAGGAAGCACTCCAGGTTGGACTGGACAGTCTGCTGCAGCACCTGTTGGTTACTCTGGTCCCTTGGCATCATCTGAGGCCTCTTCACCTGCGCACCTTCCTTCACTTCCACCACCCTGGGCTTGCTGTGGGGGCCACCGGAGGTCTGTCTCCAGGCAGCAGCTGCTTTTGTCTTTAGGATCTTTGGGCTCTTCGTGGTTTTTGCTTTGGGTTCGGCTTTGGCCTCTACCTTGACCTCTAGCTTGGCCTGGCCCTCCCGAGCCAGCTGGGAGGCAGCACTGGGCAATTTTTGCTCCACCTTCAGCTGTTGGATGTATGCCTCCTTCTGTAACTTTTTAGCCCAGCTGCTGGACTGGGCCAGGCCATCATCCCGTGCCGTGGGAATGGGCTGCTTCTCCTTGGGGCCAAGGGCCACAGCCTCCTGGTACTTGTCATTGTCCAGTGGGGCCAGTTCCACTTTGTTGACCGTCACCTCTGGGACGTTACTGCCTTGGAGCTGCTTCGCTCGAGCTTTGAGTACTAGTGGGAAACAGAGAGAGGTGATGGGAGATGAGGCACAGCAGGCTCTGTCCTGTCCTCACTCTGGAAATACCAGCATCATACTCAGAAAAAAGGGGTCACCCAAGAGCTTAATTCCTCCTTGGCCAGCCCTGCTCCCAGACAGAGATACAGACCATGATCTCTCTGAGATCCACCTGCAAGCTGGGGCCCTTGGAACCCAGGAAGCCAGCAGTGTCACTGCCAGGGAAAAAGCAACAGCTCAGGCCAGTCTGACTGCTGTCTGCTCACTGTAGCTCTCCCAGCACTCACCTTCCAGCAGCTCTGTCTTCTCACAGGTGCCATTTCTGTCTGCCTTCTCCTTGGTGCTGACAGAAGAGTAGTTCCTGAAGATTCTCCACGGGATCCCTGCCATGTAAGAACACAAAGATGTGGTCAGTGAAAGCTTCACTCCCTCAAGCACTCCCTGACCCCCACCCTGCCCCATGGCCCCAGCTGGACACAGCGTGGACAGAGCGAGTGAGGGATGTTTCTCAGCTCAGCTGTTCCTGCAGCAGCATAGGAGGGCAGGAGGGACAGGGCCACGCCTTGCCCCTTGGATCCAGCGGCTTAGAAGCAACATGAGCCCAGGACACCACAAACCCCAGCGTTGTGAAGGGGGTGGCAGCACCCCAATACCCCGAGAGCATGTGGGTGCTATCCCAGAGCTGGGACGGGACCCAGAGCTCTCGCGTCAGTCCTTTAGAGTAACAACATCCTAGCACTTCCGCAGCCCCGGCCCTATCCCTGGGGTGTTCACGACGCAAAAAGACCCTTCCAGCCTCCAGGCGTGTCCTAGAGAATGCTCAGAATAGTGGCACGTCCCGGCCCAGCTCCGTCCTCACGCTCGGGCCGTGTCCCGGTCTCCCCGTGTCCCCCTAATGCCTCCGTGGCGCCACGGTCCCTCCGTGTCCCGCCGGTCCCTCCGTGTCCCCCCCGGTGCCCGTTCCCGCTCACCGGGTCCCCTCAGCCCGCCCGGGCCCCTCAGCACCGCCCGCAGCCGCAGCAGCGACATCCCCGGGCCATGCGCGCCGCGCGCCACGGCGCATGCGCCAGCCCCGCCGCCCCGGCGCGCGGCACACCGGGAGCGCGAGTCCCGCCGCGCCGGACTACAGCTCCCATGGTGCAGCGCGGCCGCGCCCCGCGCCCCCTGGCGGCCGTGGTGGCCCCGACGGGGGGGGGCGGGGC
>VZRF01010499.1:0-52202 GCA_013396875.1 Vireo altiloquus
TGTAAGTCGCGCTGCGTCAAATATCTATAGATAATACTGCTGATCCATCAAGAAAAATAATTTTCTGCACAGCATTAGTACAATATGGAGTTTAATTATTGCATTATAAAATAAATCAAGAATAATTTGATTTCTAAAGCAGATGTGTATTAAATAGATACAACTCGGTTTTTTCTCTGAAGAAATTGAATTCTCTTTTTTTTAGCTAAGGAGATAAGTGAATCCAAGAGCTGCTGTACAGTATATCACAAACTTACTTAAAATACCTGAATCATAGAGAAAAAGATATCCACTAAATCCTTGAAAATATCAGTTCAGTCCTGCAGAAGCCTTCACTGAAAGATAAATCGAAGACAAAGAAAGATCTCCCTTCTCAAAAAATTCTCTAATTTTTGCTTTCATCTTTCATCCAACAATCTTTTTATTCCATCTTGCTTGTATCATGGTAGCAGGACTTTTCTGTACTTCAAGATAAGATTCAAGGCTGGGGAGATGTTGAATTACCACACCATTCATATTGCTAACTTGATGGAACACCTCCAGCTATGTTATTGATTGGAGGAAAAGTAAAATAAAAAGTCTTCAGAGGACCCTAAGCATTAAGCCGTGATTATGGTGCACTTGCCTTGCAGCCACCTCTACATTTTGTTCCTCCCTCTATGGTGATATGGTCTGAGCAGACACTGTGTCTGAGCAGACAAAAATTATTCACTCTGCAGAGACTCTGCTTTTTGCTGCAAGGACAAGCAAGATTTGTGGCCAGTTCTATCTGTGAAGGAGTTCAATAAGTCACAGAGATCATTGTCAACACTAATTCACAAGAGAGTCCTTGTGTGTTCCCAAAACTCACATCTCTATAGAGTGCGTGCAGCCACTGACACCAAACAGCTTGTGCACAGGAAAGCAACCTGCATCTTGCAAGTATTCTCAGAAACGTGAGACTCCCTAGTTTTGTCCAGTTGCTCCTACTCTTAAGCTTAAGCTGATGCATCTTCACACTAACCTGTAACTTTGATTGCAAATTTAGTAGCAAAAGGGATTAGGAAAAAATGAGGGGAAAAAGCAGAAGGATATTTCATGAAAGGAAAACCTGTACATAGACAAGCTGTCGTGGAGGAGACAATATCTGCTTTAGGAAGAAATACTGAAGAGATATGACAAAACAGAGAATGTGTCTAAGTTGGGCAGTATTTGGTTCCTTGGTCATCACTGCTGCAGGCATTTCAGAGGGACATGAGTAGCAGAGGCAAATCTTGTAATGGAGTCAGCAGCTCGAAGACTGCAACATCTAGCAGATTTGATAGCCTAAGACTACAAGTTCAAGAACAGACTATTCAACCAGTACTATTTGAAATATTTCCTTTTAACTCATAGTTCCTTGCACAGTGCCTTCTGATTGAGACACACAGAATATATAAGTCCCACTGATGCACAAGATATGCTTTGTCTTCCGGCTGCTTTAAACACATGGGGATCCTTTTAGAAAGAAACAAGCACATGGACTTCATTTAAACCATCATATCAAGCAGTGTGATGATGATGCCAAACGGTTTATAAACATTAAATTAAAATGCATCAATAGCAATCCAGAGATTTTTAAATCACACATATTGTTCCCAGTCTCAGAGAGCAAAACACTTATGGACAGAGAAAAAAGATGATGATGGGAAACAGAGTATCAAGGAGAAAAAACATACTGTTCAAAATTTTGACTACTTCAGTTTTACTGGACTGTGTGGGATGTTTCTTGTTTAAAGATCTATGTAATTAGAAAGCAAAAGTTGTTACAGCCTAATAACAAGAGAAACTGTTAGAAGTGAATGTTGTGATGCATCTGCAGATGTGCACAGTTATAGCTGAAAATGTCACAGACAGTGCCTCTGCTATGGCAAAGCTAACAAGATCCTCAGGCAACAGACATTTTCTACAGGCTTCCTGAGGAATCCATACCAGTTGTTCATTTTATGTCCCTTTTGACACCAGTAGCCTGCCAATAAAAACTGGCACCATAACAGCATAACTCTTTCTTCCATGGAATGGAGCAATTTTCGTGTCAGAGATCAGGGCTGTTATACACTCTGCTCTTTATAGCAGAGCTGTGAGACCAGAAACAAGACAGATGCCAATATTGGCACTGCTACCTTTATGGATTGCAGATGCCTTTACTTACTGACAAGCTGAATGCCAATTTTGTTTCTGTCACAGCTTTAGTTTCTATAGAGAAAAAAGCAGCTTTAAATGAGAAAACTAAGCAATCAAATTTAAGCAACCAACTGTCTGTGGTAAATCTAGAAAGACTCCATAAGAAGCACTGACAATGATACAAAATTTGTGTATCAGATAACTCTATAGAACACACTCTCAGTATATACTCCTGAAATTACTTTTGGTTCCTTAGTGCTTCTTCATTTGGGAACAAGATCTCTCTCTCCAAGCTGCATCCTGCCATGCCATATAATCTCCTCAAAGATCACTTCTTCAAGGGAAGCAAAAAATTGTCTTGACCACACTTGGAAATACATCCCTTGGTGAAATGAGGTCAACAATTTACCCCTCAGCCTGTATCTGGAGGCATATTCATTTGCTTTTGCAAAAGGGAAAGGTATTTGAACTTCATTTGAAATTTGTCTATCAGATTATTCTATCAATATTTGTGAGGTCTTAACTTTTTAAGCACGGGCCAGGCACATTACAGATCTCAGTTTTCACAAATCAAAGAAAACAGAGGTCTCTGTCTTCAAAATGAACAAGGTGGGTTTTGGATTTTCTTCTTATTTCAAAGCTAAGCCTTTTTTATTGGATAGTACAGGGAAGGAATATCCTTGAAATATCTTTCTTTATTATTACTTAAAGTTTATAAAATAACAATGATATGCAGATCTCGTCTCCTTTTATTTTAACCTCTAGATCTGACATTACAAACAAATTAGGATTACAAATCCGTTTTAATAAAATGAGGCATGGAGTAAGATGATATAACCGAAATTATGGTCAAAGTAGTGAAAATTCAAAACAGCATCCAGCTCTTCAACATCCTAACTTGATACCACACCTCTAAATACCCTTTCTCATAACAATACCTAGCACAAATATTATGGTTTAAAAAGTCATCAATACCACAGTTTATTTCAAGACAAGTTTTTCTCTTCCTATTGGCTACCAGATACAGAAAACACTACAAGGTCCTCCACAGTCAAATTTTCATTTCTCAGATACAAATGAGCTTGTTTGCCCCAGTGCAATTGAGAGAACCTGACAGACATGTCAGACATGTTGACTTGTCTGACATTTACTTAAAGAGAAACTCTGTGAGCAAATACTTCCCTCTTTTGGTTTTTTTCTCATGTGTTTGTTTTTTGTTTGGTTTTTTGTTTTGTTCAGATGAAACTGTTGAGTCTGCAAATCTTTATTTGTAGGTGTTGACAGGATCAAATACCAGAAATGAAGACTTGGTACAGAGACTTCTAGTGACCGGCTTTAACAGAATGCCACAGCTGTGTGTGAAGAGCTGTGTGCGCTATTCACCCGCTGTCAATGTTTTCACCCCTCACATCCTATTTGCAGGTAGCCAGCAATCCATGATGGAGAGCTTTACTTGCTGCTCTGATAACACAGCACTGTACTGCACTGGGAAACAGCTGATTTCACAGCACTTCGCAAAGGTCACCGCATGGATGAGAAACCAAAGGACACAGAAAAAGTCAATTACCCAGGAGAACCTCAACAACGCAGAATAAGATGTAATGAAATCCAAAGCTGTTGACTTCCAGGCAAGACCTCTAGTCTTCAGGCCTACTGCAAAACTTATTGTGGGAATATGAGTTTACTCATATAGGGTCTTAATACAAATACAGCTATTTTTGTTAATTCTTTGAAGAATTGAGACACTGTAGTGCCGTCAATTTTGCTAGTTTGTCTGGTGATGGAATGTTCAAATCATGTTACTTTATTCTGCTGAACAGAAAACTAGCAATTTTACGTTTTTTTTTAATATTAGCCTGCATGTCAGTACAACAACTCAATACAGATATCAGCAGTTACAGCAAATTCATAGATGGGATATAAGTTTCGCCTAAGTTCTCTGTTCACACAGCTGTGAATAAAACCCCATGTTTCAGAAAGAAAGACTCTTTTTGCACTGAAAAGAAAATTTACAAAAGCTGTATCAACTTACTTCAGAAACCCAGAACATTGTTTTGAGTCATGGCATACAAACACAGCAATGCACAACGAGGTTCAAGGTGATCTGAAGATGAAGATCAAGTATATAAAAAATCCAAAGGAGAAAAAAAAAAGAAGCAAAAGAGAACACAGCTTCCAAGGCAATAGTTACGTTGGTGTTAAACAACTTGTTTTGGGGAGTTTATGATACAGTTAAAAATTGTATGTGCTAAAAAGGCTTTTCAGCTCCAAATTTCAGTGCATACCACTTCTGATTCATTCACAGATGTCATATAACACATGACGTATGTTGCAATATTGATCTAATACTATGCATTTAATCACATTTTCAAGAACCATTAAAATTACTAACTACCTCAAATTTGTTCCTTAAAGGGATTACTTCTTTCTGTGCATGCCTGCTTTCTCCTCTCAATAGTGCTCGTATTTAAGAAAATTCTGGTACCACCAGAACATGTGCTTTACACTAAAAAAAATTGGAATTTTTTTTTTTTATCATGCAGTCATGAAAAAACTTTTAAGACCAGAACCAGAGGGGCTAGAAGGGGGATTATGTCCAGCCAGCCAGAGCCTAGTCACCTCCAGAAGCATGGAACTAGATGAACATTTGTTGTGATCTACCATGGCAATTAATATGGTCCTCAGTTAAGATATTTGCAGTGGTGACAGACATACGTAAATAGAGCAATTTAGATATTTTTTACTTGTGCTGTGCTATTAGACAGGGTGCATATATTAGCATCTGAGTTGGTCCAATGCTTCTTCATTTAGACATTTAGACCTCCCACTCACAGATTATTGGGTTGTTGTGGTAGGTTGAAAACTTGATGGATAAGTTGCTAACCCAATGAGAGGGCTGATAACACCTCTGCATTCGCATATTTAAAGGAATGCAAGGGCAGGAAGATCCTCTTTTGTTCTGGCCTCAAGGGCCAAGGGGTGGCTGGAGACAGAAGGCCCCAGGCCTGAGCTCAGGCCAAACCCCCTTGTTTCTGCACCTGTAGCTCCCACTGGCAACCCAGAAGACAATGAGGCATATCAATCTGTTGCTAGGGTACAATGCCATGCAGTGCTGCCAACATCCATATCCCATTCTCAAGAAAACCCTGGAAGACTGCTTTTGAAGACATGCTTTGAAGTCTGGGGTACACACTACTCCAGTTCCTTGTAGGTCAGGGTAGCAGCTCAAATCAGGATTAGGAGATGTGTCTACCTTTTCCTCAACTTGGAGTGTTTTTTAAGTCTTTTGATTGTGTGTAGCTTATTGTCTGAGGAATTTTTTTATTCCATGAAAATGATCCCATGATGCAAAGGGTCCTTTGATTTGCATACACCTTTCACCCTCTGGTCTCAGGCCCCCTTTCAGGGAGAACTGAAGAAAANTGGTGATTGACTCTCTCAACACTCCAATTCAGCAAGTGCAGAGGCTTACTAGGAACTTGTTTCTTACAGCTGAGACTCCATATGAAGCCACTGTGACATCCCCATGCGAGGCTGGTGGGGCCGGTGGGGCATCCCTGCATCCAACACAGACTGTACCCAAACCAAAGAAACACCACACTCTGCAGCCAAAAAAGTCACCCTTTTCTTTCAAGTCAGCAAGGAAGAAAGAGAAAGTAAAGTCACGTGGGACGAATCTGGACATGGCCACTCCAAGGTCAGACACAGAGGGGAAAGGCGAGACTGTGTGGGATGGAAGCTAACTGATGGCAGGAAAAGAGGCTGGTCTTCTTGCAAGCCGTAGAAAGAAACTTTAATCCATTTGAAAAAGAACTTGGGGGGATGGGAGATTTTTGTGCAGCCTGTGATTTTAAAGAGAGGCCTATTCCAGGCCATATAGAAGCTGTGTGAAGCTGTTACAGAGAGGCCCATGCCAAGCCACATAGAAGTTGTGAGAAGCTGTTAGAGATTCAAAGCAGAGAATGTTTGCTTTCAGGCTGAGATAACTCATCCTTAAAAGACTAAAACCCCAAGGGTTTTTCCTGTGGCCCATGCCCTGGCAGTGTGTAAGACTGTGGGGTTTTCATGAGAGAGACACCTTTTTCAGTTCAACAGATTGTTTTTTCAGGCAGATTGTTGATTTGTGAAGATTCTATGGCACAGCAGAAGAACCTTTTTTCTTTAAGCATAAAAAGACTTGAAAAAGTACAACTCTGACAAAATTCCATGGTTTTTTTTGTTTCCACTTGTGAGAAGTATGTGGTGAAGAGGGAGGCATCAGGAAAGAAAGGTGTTTAAAAGTTTGCATTGATTTCTTTTCTTCTTTTTTTCACTTTTCATTATATTAGTAATAAATTTTTCTTTTTATTGCAACTATTTAAGTGTAGACCTGTTTTGCCCCAAAGTTCCTTTCCATTTTCCTCAACAAATCCATATTCCCCTTATGCATATAACTGGATTTTTTTGTGCTTGGCACTTAAACCTGCATCAAACCACGAGTGTTGTTTTTTTCCAGATCCTGGGACTGTTCTTCTTTTATCTTTGAACACTGTCTGTTTACATGCTTTCTAAAAAGCTAATAACATTCTTGTACTTCTTAGCTCTATTCAATAGGGAAAATTAACATTTGAATTGACTTCTTTTGCTGTGGGCAACATTCTGTGTATTCAAGGGTCAGAAGTTACCTGGGTGAAGATTACAATAATTTTCATGTTGTATCTTATTGATGTGAACATAATCACACACAGAGAGGTCATGTTCAGTTTTTGCCCTTTGCTTGCAAAATTCAGGAAAAGTTTGCAGTCATTAAAAAAAAATACTTATTTCATTAGAGATACTTGTTTCTTCCTACTTTTTGAATTCTAAAAGGTGTGGGAAATTTAATAGTTGATTGTAGTGAAAAACAGCATAAGGTAACATGGTCAGCACCGTGCCTTCATGCCAGCTTAATAAGACAAAATAAACATTGTCCAGTGAGTATGAGACAAGGGCATGAAGATCATGTTGCTGGCAACCTGGCAGTGTGGCAGAAGGAAGGTTAATTAAGGGTAGAACTTACCGAGACTTTTCCAAGAAAAATTATTCCCTCAATGACGTTGTACAGCTGTAGGACATCCAATGTCTGTCTGAGGAATTTTTTTTTTCCTCCATTTTTTTTTTTTAAAGATTACTCTCCCATGGTGTTTATTCTCTTTCTTGCATTTTTGAAATTACACATAAACCCATAAAACTAATAAGGTAACATAAAGTTCCTTAGATATGCAGTATTTCTCAGTCTTGGCTTCTTAAAAATATTCAGCTTCTCAAGGGTAAAGGAATGAAATATTCTGTTTAATGATTCACCAAGTATTTTTCCAAAACAGGAGGGAGAAGGGCTACAGACTGTTTTCAGTTTTTATTTCAGTGCCCAGACTCTAATATTGAGAAGAACCAGTGAAGTGAAATTTTTCAGAGAAGACTGCTAACCAGAACATCAACCTGTCTCATTCACTGTCCTGGGATTATTGCTGTACTTCAACTCTCTTATGCCTTGTAAACTCAACACATTTTTCCAGGTACTGCCTCAGTGGAATGTCAATTTTGTTCATTAGAAAAGCTTTCTGATGCTGAGTAAATAACCTGAAATAGAGTTCCCAGTGAAAGAAACACTGGTTTAGTCCATTACAATGATTTGCTTGGAGGTACTTGAGATGATGGCATTACCTGTGTGCAAAGGTAAACATGCTCTTTGCTACTCAGCTGAGGCATTTCCACTTTAGCTAGTTCTTGGGGGGGATATCTTTGAAGCAGACCACATTCTTTAGATGTAAGAACAATACAGCAAATGCACAAAGTTCCTGCAAACATACCCCCTTGAGCCTGCTTCTGTATTCTGCCAAGCCAGTTACACATTGAGGGTAGAGGGAATTACACTGAAGTTAGGAGGTAACACTGGCGTCAAGTCAGCATAATAGAGAGAATTAAGGTGCTTATCTCTGGCAAAGACTGCAGCATTATGCAGTTTCTTTTTCAGCCACTTTGCTGCTTCTGTGTATGTGAGATTAGACACGGGATTTATTGAGCTTCTGAAAAAGTTAAAAGAACACATCTGCAGGTCTCAGAGAGCACAGTAATGCTAGAAAAGGCTAGAAAATGCTGAAAACACTTTATTAGTTATATTGCCAAGATTAGCATTGTTACATACCATGTGCCCAAGATATGCAGTCCTTTGAGACTACAAAAGTTGCCAAGGTCTGTCCTTAGATGTGCATCGTGTCTTTTGATACTGAAGAGCAGAACTGGTCCCTTCAGGGAAAGGATTCTTCATTCTGCTTAGAAGCACTCTGCCATAGGAGATAATATTTGTCATGAGGGGTTCATCTAATTTAGTGCATTTCAACAAGAGCTAATTTAGAGGGCTATAATTTAGAAATGTGTATTATCTTGCTATTCTATACCTTTTAGGAATACACAATACATGTAGGATAATTTCTCTCTGACTCCACCAGGCATCTTGCTACAGTAAGAAGAATTTTTCTCACATACCACACAGTGCTCTTTTTCTGGGTATTTTTTGTTTTGCCGCTGGAAGCTTAGTACAGTGTTCCTTTGTAAACTATACAAAACACACAGGCAAGCTCATTACAGGTACTCATTGTCCTAGATAGGTACAGAAATTTTGCAGCCCATTTGCCAATGCTTTAAAAAAACCCCATTAGTTTCTTTTGGGTTTAGTTCAATTGTGTTTTCTTGCCTTCACTTCTTTTTTCAGTATTTTGATGGACTTAAGCATTTACTCACTGCTACAAGAAAAATTGAGGTTGAAAAAATGGAGAACTATCCTGACACAGACATCCACAGGAGTGAAAAGTCTAAATTTATATGCCCACACACTGTCATTCCCAGGCTGTTCTGAGAGCTGCTTAGTGATAGCTGAGATTCTGGGCCAGCCAATTTTGTAATAATTTTTTTCACTCTTTCTATTGTTGTAAGTGAAAAAAAATGGCAGTTCTCCAGTGACCAAATTAAGAACAACTCAACTGTGTTTCATCCAAAGCTGTTCATTCATAAAAGCAGTATTATAAAACATTCTAATTAAATGCAAGGCAGCATATTATATATCGTCTTTCTAATTTCAGAGAAGGGCCCACCATACAATTATTAACAAACTAAAATAAAATATTTTAAAAGCTTTTGCAGTCAAATCCAGTTGCGGCTGCACTTTTATGAATAGTTCTTTGTTTTCTTTAGTACTGCATGATGAAATTCAACCTTGCCATTTGTATTCCTGACAAGACAAGAGGCATAAGGCATTAGCAGTACAAGATGATAAGCCATGTTGCCTTCAGTGTGTCATTGCTGCCAGAAATGCAAGGCCTTTCACGTGCAAGGTCAGACTGACACCGTGGTGTCTCGGCAGACAGGGAACTTATTGTGACAGGGATTTTCCTTCACCTTACCAGGAAGAATAAATACAATTATTTTATCTTGTATGTCTACCAACTGCCCCACTTTGCCAGCACAGAGGGCTGACCTTTGTGTCACCTTCAGGTGATGTTTTTGATAGAAACATAGGCTCCAACAAGAGAACTGATTGACAACAGCAGCATTTGCAGCAGCCGTCTGGAGCAGCTACCAACAAGGTTTGGAGCTCTAGCTATTGAAAAACAGGACAACCTTTAGATATGCAATGTTTTGGTTTTATTTGGGGCTGATATTTGTGATCAGCAAATATCAGGAACCTGGATGTTTCTGTTATGATTTCTCCTTTTTCCCCTAAAATGCATGCAGGACCTGTTCTTAGCTCACACTAGTATCCTCACAAGTATGCTCTCCAGCAGTGGAGCCCACTAACCCCAGCTGTTGTCAAAATCATCAAAGAGGCAAGAATTCATAGGGGGTTTAAAATTTGGACCCTAACAAAATTTAAGTGACATTTTTCTGTCCTACCGCACAATGATAAACCGGCTGAAGTTGAATCTGTCTCCTTGATGTGCAAACCTCTTATAAAAGTTTTAGGCCTGCCTTCTCTAGGAGAAATAAAGACTTCATGGCTGCAGGAATCCACGGATCTGCATGCTAGGAGACATTTTTTGCAATAAATTATTACAAAGAATTCCTTTGTTTGTTTTATTTCTGTCCTTCATCATGGAAATATCTTGTTTCTGGAAGGATTGCACATCATCAGTTCTGACACAGTCCATAAATCTGTAAAATACAGAGGCATTTATTTATCATCTAGTTTGGACTGTTAGTCATCTGCCTTTGCTACTTTTCAAATAAAAATACTCTAACAACCACAGAAACAGTGAAGTGCCATTTGGCTATAGACATGATGGGTAGGCAGAGAGTACAGTACTGAGACTGCATGCTTCGTGCACACATCATACACATTAGATTAGACCATGCTATATCTGCAAACTTTTTCATAAAAGCATTTACCTGAAGTTTTCAAGTGAATTTCTTCTGAATCAATCACCCTATACCCTGTTGATGGCGCTGTGAAGGGAGATGATTTATTTACATACTGAAAAGGTCAATGTTGAAAAAATCTGTATTAATGATGCAGAATCATTGCATTCAAATGAAACATAAAACTGTATGAACCCAGGAATTAATTTTGCCTTTTTACCTCTATGTACACAGGCTTGAGACATCTTTGTGGAGACATAATGCAGTATTTTAGGATAAGTCAAGTAATTAGCAAGCATGGTCATAATATAAACCTTTCTGATTACTAATAGGAACAAAAAATAGTGGAGCGACCAACATAAAATATGGGTTAGATTCATTATCTAAAATACGTAATTAATTCAAGGGTGTGTTACATTTGCATAATAGCTGCCTTTTATTTTCAGATGCAGTTAACAGGATACAAGCCCTCATAATAGGCTTTGAATTACATTATTAGTTTATTTAATTTACTGTATGCAATAATGCAACTAGAATACAGATTGCTAAAAATATTTATAAATTTGCATTCAAGTGTGATTATCCAAAATATTAAGGATTAATTCCTCTTCTAGTGTAAACTGGCATAACTCCCTGTACTTGATGTGATTTTCCCCTACTAATTAAAGTATAAATGCATCCATGTTGTTTCTGTCAGCTGAAGTTATAAACTCTGCAAGGCTGATGTACCTCTGACATATTTTTCTGCTATATCGTGGTCTCATTTATCAGCTGTAGTAAAAGACACAAAGATTAGGATTCAAAGAGAAATCTAGACTACTACTGCTACTTTCCTGGAAGTTATCCAGTCCTTTTTAACCTCTATCCTGCAGCTTCTGTATATGCCACATCTCATAAAACATACAGACTTCACTTAAAATTGTTTAGGAGATAATTGCTGTGGTATTGCTATTTCCTCTCTGATTTCCTTCTCTGATTCTCACATGGTCTCTCTTGCCTAATAAGTCTTTATACTCTCATGAATCCCAATGTAATTACTTCTTATTACATCAAATGTTTTCTTGTTTCTGTCATAATTTCCTTTATTTAAAAATTCTGTTTCTACAGAGATTAGAGTTAATCATCAGTTTTAAACAGAGTTAAACAACAGTTAATTTCAAGCAGAGTCCTGTATGGCATACTATTACTGATATTTAAAAAATAATCTTCCATAGTTTTGGAGAAAATACCTAATAGATAGCAATCTTTTGCTGGGACAGGCCACATGGAAGTGAAATACACTCTCCAGCCCTGTTTCCTTTTCCAGAATTTCCTTCCTGAGGGAACACAGACATCTGCCTCCCTGACAGCCCTGACAGAGCCTCACTCTTCCTCAGACCTTCCATTCGTCCTCAAACAGTTTTATGTTTGCCTTGGACTCAGACAAGCAAAGTAGGTGTATTATTATTTGCCTCCAGTAGTAGCAGGGGGGAGAACCGGATAAATACAAAATAAAAAACCCTTAAAAAACAACAAAAAAAAATTATGCTGGACAATTTAGCATTTTCCTGAGTCTATACAAAATATACCACAAAATCTCTATGATGTTTTTAATTAAGATTTCCTTTCATGGTTAGGATTATTGGTTTTCTGTCATAAACAATCCCCCCTTGTGCCAAATCTCAGTGGGATGATTATCAACTATATTAATAATAACAATAACAGAGGCATCAGCCCTTCCAGACATTAGGCAATGCCAATAACTTTAAGATTGACTCTGAAGGATGAGGGCAGGAGCATTTCAACTGAGCCAGGGAAGACTGCCACTAGGTAATTTACTGATACATTTTTCCTTCTTACACCATTTCCAAGTTCCTGTCGCTTTTGCAACATCCAAAGCAGATCTGCTTGCAGAATTAGGTGAATTCAAGGACAGGCTAAAGACCACAACACCTTGTTTCACCAGGTGAAGTGATTAAAGACCCCAGTTAAAGATTCCAACAATCACAGCTGATCTGTATGAAAGCACAGAACCTGTCACTAAGGGGGGCCTGAGCCTGTACTGTGCCTCCTCTGCTCACACCAATGGACTCATCTCATTCACTCAGCTCCTCAAGTATGAGAAGTAAAGCCCATAATTTTTTAATGCTGTCTTTGGTCCTTTTAATTCTGTCCGGAAAATCCCTTGCCTTCCTTTTCCAGGAATGACATCTGCATGTAACAGTTCACACTGAGATAATGGTCCTGGGGAGAGATGTTTGCAGAATATGTAGTTCTTTAGTTCTATATTACTTAAGAGCCTTAGTAAAAAATAGGGTCTACAAGACCTCTAATACTTTTTTTTTAGTAGCAATCAATTTTATGTCGCATGGGGAATTTGAACTGGAATTGTTGTACCTAGTTTTACCGAAATTTTCTTTTAAGTAATGTATACTGTGCAATGAAAGACCAAAGACCAAATCTTACTAGAGAATTTGTCCCACTAACCCTGATTTTCACTGCTTTGCATATGCAATCCTCTGAGTCTTATCTACCCATAGAATGATATAGGTTCCAATGGTCCTCTGGGTATCAACTGATCCACACAGTGCTCAAACCTTAGCCAATTTAGAGGAATCAGGGACTTTTTCATTACAGTCAAGAATATCTCCAAGGATAGGGATGTTAGGAATCTGTGGTACAATATCTGATTGATGTCACAGTGAAAAAACTTCTGTTAATATCTAATCAGTTTCCCCTTTTTTACTCTCCACCTCTAAAAAATTATAAATCACTCAGGACATGTATATAAATAATTCTACTTACGTGTGTACTTTTCATTTTCACATGCAATTAAAGTGGTTTAAATTAAATAAATTACGTGGTCTGCCACTTGAAGTCCTCCTTTAGTTTTCTTTACATTCATAATGAAGGTTCAGAGTGGACTTATTTAAAAGCTTCAGTGTTTTGAGATCCTCTATGATTTTCAATGCTGGGATTGTTCTAAACTCACCGGAGTTATTAAACCTGTATTTCTTTCACAGTTCCTTTAGAAGTAGCAAGTAGGGGTGTTTTTATGATCTTACTGGCTCATATACTTCTCCATAAAGAAATTTTGAACAATGACTTTGAAAAAGTTCTTTAATTTAAATCAGCTTCCTTTATCATACTGAAGAGATTCTGATTTTCAATGTCATCCATTGTTTTAATATACTGGTATTCACACTAAAGCAGATATTTAAAGAGATGCAAACAAAAGTTCAATAAAACAGAAATTTTCAAATAGAGTTTATTCTAAAGTAATGAGATATAACAGTGTAAATTTCACATTTTACAGGAAAGAACAGCAATTCATGCACACATTTCCAGTAACTGGTGCTGAAATTTTAGTAGACAAGTTGCAGAGACCTGTACTGACAAGACAACCTCCCAGATCTGACACTAGGCTGGATGCAGTGGTTCCCATGCAAAGAGTTGGCCACCTTTGACTGGGTTTTGCACTGTGGAAGATGAAAAGGGTGCAAGTGCTGAAACACGTGGATACCCTCCAGTAATAATGGAGGGATGAATGGAAACCCCTCTGGTGGGGAGGGCTGGAGACCATACCTCCTCCTCCAGTGAACCTTCTCAGTGCCTGGCACCACACAAAAGTGTGGGTGCAAAAGATCAAACCCCATGGCTCTGACACACCATCAGCCTTGCCTGTCCCTGCTCTCCCCTCTCTGTGTTATCCCCACCTGGCCACAGGCCAGGACTTTATTTCTGCCCCCCTCTGCCCCAGCAACACCACTGCAGGGCCAGTGTCCATGCCTGCTCCAAACTGAGTCCTGGTTTCCAGGGAGGTGACTGAAGCCTGGGGGTGGGGCTGCCCTGAGGTCTCACATCGGCCCTGCTCCTGGCCTTGCTGGTGGGACAGGCACTGGCTGCCAGACCCTGCCCTGACGGACTCCATGGAGGCTGGACACATACATTTCAAAAGAAAGCAGTTGTCCAAAAACACCTAATCCTGAAATACTGGGCTAATACTTGAATCCAGGCCTCTCAAAGGTGCTCAAACCATGGGGGTAGAGACTCTCACAACCATTTCCTACCCACAGGATCTTGGCTGAGTTCACTGCCTGTTGCAGATCCCAGTCTTCAGTACAGGAGCGGATGGTGAGTGATGCTATGAATTCTTCTCCTGGAGCTGGGCACCTGCCTTTCAGCTTTGCAACACCAGCAGTCTTAGAATCTTGAGACCTTTTTTTTTTACTAGTCTGCACTTCAGTGCAGAAGTTGTCTTTTGATCTGTCTCTTACTGAGAAGTTACTTTACAAGGGAAATTTTAGAAATCCAGAGGGGTCTACTTTGTTCTTTATACTCATTGCAATAAAGACCAAAACTGAATGAGTAGGAGGCAATACCAAATGAGAGAAATGGATTTCATCACCCTTAGGCTATTTCAACTAGCACTCCTCTTTACACTAGGATCCTCTGGGCATTGCAGGGGGCCAATAGTTTTTAAATGCAAAGTTAGTAATCATTAACAAGAAACATAAGAATCTCTTTCCAGCTGGGAGAGAAACTGATGGTGAAGCAGACAGGCCTGGAGGTGAAGGAAGCAGACAGGGGTTAGGAAAGGCTGTCTTTTGTATGCCTTCTGCAGGAAAGGATTGAACACAATGCTGCTACTTACACAAAAACAAATATCACCACAGTATTTAAGAGCCATTCAGTGAGATCTGCCAGAAGGAAAGAATTTATAGGGCATAAAGTAGAAGAATATTCACAGATCCTCATGTACCTCTGCCTGTGATATAAACTCCACAGCAGGATTTCAGGTTGATGTTTTTATTCAGACACAAAACTGAAAACATTCTAAACTTATTTTATACTGTTTCATTGACAGTAGAGGTGTACCCACTGTAATTGTATTTTAATATGGCAAGTAGTATGTTCCAATGTGGCTTTAGCCAAGACAACTGGCATATCTGAAGAGATGTGTCTACCCTGCAGTTACTTGAAATTGTGCAGACATGACCAAGCGACCTTTAAACTAGACTGTTTGGGTAGTCAGCTCACCTTAAAATTTCTTAAAAGCATTACCAGCATTGATTCTCTCATCCCAGGAAGAGCCCTCTGTGAAGGGCTCTTCTGGCATAAAAAGGAGAGAAGAGTAAAGGGGAAGTGTTCTGTGCTCAGCAGTAAAATTGCCTTTCCTGCTGCTGACAGGAGGGCGAAAAATTGGGTACAAGGACCTGTATTTCTAGGGTAATGCCAATACCCTGAGCGAGAGCCACCACCAGGGCTGCCTGACCTGACAGACACTCCCACCATTAGTTTTACCATGGATCATGGGGATTTCAATTTACTCACTTTTGCTGCTCTGAAGTGTCTCGGTGCCTGAATGCTATTAGGCCAGTGCCCTGTGCTCCAATGCTCCAATGCTATCCACTCCTGGAAGAGTCTGTACCTGCATTAACACTTAGTGCCTAAAAACCTGCCACAGACTTTTAGACAGGGAAAATCATCACACTTTGAGAACTGGAGAAAAGTAGACTGAACTCTTTTCCTGCTTTTTCTTGAACTTCTTTTGACCCTCCCCTCACAGTGCTACTTTCTTGCTCTATTGCAATTTGGACCAAGCAACGTAAACTGTAAAATCTAACCTCTGGAAGTTATTCTTGAATCTTCATCTGTTCTGTGAAGGATCAATGAAGTCACCTGCTGAGATCTTGTCCTTGATGGCGAATACATGTTGTGAATCCTGCCTTTACCATGCAATATGCTGCAAATATTAAACTTATTTTCTGCAAATCCGTATACAGAGGTATAATGAAGATACACTTGAAATGGTGCAAATACCACCACTGTTCCCAATGCAACCCATGTACATGAATGCATCTTGTGATGGTATCCTTTTAATGCACATTAGGCTTAAGCATTTGGGATAAACCTGTCTGAGGCATGGCTATCTACAAAAGCAAATTGAGAGGAGAAGTACAAAACACATAAAACCATGTCAGTGAGGGAAGAAAGTGACAATTTTGGCCTGTGCGTGTAATATAATCACTACTTACATATGAAAAGTGGCGTTTAGCAAAATCCTTTTGCAAGAAACTCATCAGGGAAGCATATGCTGATAATTAAAATCTATGGCTGATCCAACTCTGTGATTTGCATTGTCACAGTAACCAAGGTATTTAGTACAAATTATGGTCACTTGAGGAGACCCATTGTGAATCACTGCCCTCTTCAGAATATATGTTCTTTGACAAAGACAGCGGAGTTTCTCTTCCATGCATATAGACCTTTACAATGCCAAGTATTTGGATCATCTCAGTTACAACCTGAGCATCACAGTTTGTCAAGGCCTAGGCCAAGGCTGGGATGTTATTCATGACATCGTATTCAACCCTCTGTCTCTAGCAAGTGAGGAGATGTTCACTATTTGTCGTGCAATGAGCCTTCAGTGCACTTACACCGACACTTGTTCAGACTGCCTGCATCTACCACAGGCCTGCTGATGCTGCCAGGGCGCGAGGGCACCACAGGACACGGCACACATTTGGTAGATGTAGGACTGGCATGCCAACTGTTTCTCATTAGCACCTTCTCCTCCAGACCTCGCTCCTGCAAAGGCACCAGGAACAACATTGCACGCTGCTCCTGGTCCTGTCCCTGGGATCTTTCCACACAAGTTGCTTTTCCATGTCTGATTCCTCTCCCATGCATCAGTGGCTCATCCTATAGCTGATAAAATGCTTTATCAACCCTATCACAAACTAGCCGCTTCTAAATCCTAAACATTAAACAAAAATTTGGCTCTAGGCAAATTAACATAAAATGTTCAAATTTAAAACAATTTAGAGCGCCAATGACTGTCTCCCAAACTTCAGTTCCATAACACCTTCTCAAACTAGACACCCCTCCATAAAAGTTTTCTATAGGCACCAGTGGTATGGTCATCCAAGTGTGTATGACAAATGTAACAAGTTAGAGGGAGCTGAAGGTCCACAGTTGGTTGACAATAACTGAAATGAAATTTAGGTGTCCTGAATTGTGTTTGTACTCCTGAATGAACTACACTCGCATGCCTATAACAATCTGGTCAGGCAGGCCTTTTAGTACCCTTAATTTTCTTTGGGGAAGGTTTAGATCCAGTGACTGTAATAGCCAAGACAAAGTACAGTTGCTTTTAATGACAAATCACCTGACCAAGCCTCTGCTTTAGCCATCTGCACATATTCCACTTAATCCTACTTCCAGAATTAAACTACTTAGGGACACTAGAAGCCATAGGAGAGTGCATCAAAAAGCAGTAGAACTCAAAACACATAGAAGGAGAGAGAAGAGGCATCTTTATCTCTTTGGCAAGTGTTTAGAGTTTGAAAAATACTAATGTTGAAGCTTATGCAGAGAAAAGTTCTTCGTTCTTCTTGGGCTCTAGGCCAAAACAAGAATTTAGTGTGGAAGTACTTCATTTACCATTTTAAGTTCTATTCCCATCTCAATTTAAAACCACTTATGACAAAATAAATTGTATCAGTGAAGATGTAAAAATCATAATATCCCACTTAGAAAATATAATAGGCATTAAAAGAAACATTCACTATATATTTTGAAGAGTTAGCTCCATTGGTCTGCCTCAGCCTTTCCAATTATGAAGATGTTAATGTGAAATTTGCTCTTGAAGACTCTTGAGGACCTATGCAAGAGAGTTGTGTGCGTTGAAATGGTGGGGACAATGCTAACTTAGAGCAAATACCAGTTCATTCAGTGGTGAAGTGAGACAGATTGAAGTGAACTTTTTGGAAAGTCCTATTAGTCATACAACTATACCAAAAAGCAGCTAATACCATAATTTTTGAAGAATTGATGAATTTCTTAAAAGATCAGTCCTGCTAGTCAAGTCTGTAGAGTTTTTTTTTTGAATTCCAGCTTTCACCAAAACTTACCTATATATCTGAATGTATATGGCTGTTAGGCTGTATATGGCCTGTTAGCTTGACTACCTTTCCCAGCTGTAAAATTTGGCCTTGTCTCTCTCTCTCCCTTCTAGAAGTCAGTGTGGAATGATCTCATCAGATCATTAAGGCTGCAGCACTTCTCATCTTTAGCCAACTAAATGGTGTTTAAGTATTGTGGTGCAGTGGGAATGCCCTATTGATCTAGGGTATGTTTAGTGTGGAGAGCGTGGATAGGTCCCTGAGGGCTTCTGCCTGCACTCACTCTTGCTCTGGGAGGTCCCAGGAGCACTGTGCAGAAACCACTGCTTCCCCTGGGTCTCAACAGCATCGAGCTGGGACTTCATGGCAGCACACACGAGCCACTACCCCCTGCACAAGCACAACTCGTTCAGTGTTCTCAGGCCCTCGGGAAACGCACGTTTGGTAGCACGCACTGGCTGGTGTGGCACCTCGGCAGGGCTCCACGGAGCTGGGCTACTGCTCCTCTCAGTGAGGGCATGTGCTGTCCACACGTGTATTCCACTTGTAGCTGTGTGCTAAAACATGATAACATTCATGAAAGGGTAGGAATTGACATACCTATAAGTGAATTTTAGCCTTGGCCTTCTAAAACCTGTTCCTCAGGCCCTCAATCTATACTTATTTAGTAGCTTTCCTCACAACTCAGTACATTGTAATTTTGTGGTGATTTTCCTTTACACAGCTAAAAAAACCCCTCACAGACCATTTTCCATGTGTAAAAAAGAACACAGATACAGTTTTTCCACTGTTAATATAAACACTATCCTTTTGTGAATTCAGCCTTAGAGTATTTTGATAGGCAGATAAATAAGGACTTTCACTACAGTCTCTTATTCCCAGGTGGGTGGTATTTTCTGTAGTGTTATTACCACCTGTATAAATAGCAGCACTTCTGCTGGTGTAATTTGGACTGCTGCGGATATATACACTCAAAGCACAATTAGATCGTTCTAGTTGTTCACCTATAAAATGATAACTGCAGTCACCTGGCATTTGGTAAATATATTCAGCAACCTCAGTGCTCCAGAACATCTCCCTAATTTGCCACAAATAAAGAAGACTGCATAAAGCCTGTCATCCCTCGTGAAGCTAGCAGAACAGGGAATACAGCACATTCAGACGCCGAGGTACTTTGGCTGCAGATACCCACTAACAATTTTTGTTACGTAAGCTTTTAGGCTTGAACAAGAGCACTCCTATAGCATTGTGTTTCTCTGATGAAATTATGGATTTTCTATGTACCCTGACAAATATACAGATACAGAATGAAAATATATTTACAGTGCTGTAGCATTCTTTAGTCTGAATATCCACCAGGAAATTTAAAATTAGGTTTGACTTGGTTTGGTTTGTATCTGTTGTTACATAATAAAAGGTCTGTACCCTTATGTCAATATTTGTAAGGAAAATCCTTCAAGAATAACTAATATTGTAGTCCATAAACATGGGCACTGTAGACTGTAAAAGGAAACATGTATTCTTACCGAGAGGTATATTCTTAAAAAATCTGTGTGATATTTCACAAAGCTCCAGATAAACAAAGAGGTATGTCCTTAAACCCCTAAAGAAGTAACACTACGTCACTAATAAATTGTGAAGCAGCATCACAGTATAGTTCTTTAGCCATAAAATGTAATTAAGGAATGAAATTCTTGATTTTTTATTTTTTTCCCCTGCATCTCTTAAAGGACAGCAAAATCTTTCTGTCAAAAATGCATTAGGAGCAGCTAGGAGCATTTAAAGCAGATAAATTTCAGTTCTTCATTTAGAGTACCAATCCAGAAATGTTATGGGAGGTGTTTACATTATATGTCAACCTTCAACTTCTATTTCTCCCTCCTCTTTCAAGTTGATTGATTTATCACTGCTGAATATGATTATTTCATCGGAGGTACTGCCTTCCCTGATGGCTCTTTTCTTCACCAACTAAAGTGGAATATGTGGGATGAAATTCTAGTGCACTGTTGAAAAGAGTAATTTGTTTCTGAGATTCAAATAATATTGCCTCCTTTGATTGGGCAAAATACATTAATTTTTTCAGAGTTATCTCCAGTCAATAAATTCCCTCGAAAGCAACATTTTAACTGATTACAGTCCTACAACACTGATGCCACTGTGGATATTAATACTTAAAATTAAGAAGCTTGACTGCCATCTCTTCATCATACTTACAAGTTTACTGAACTAATTAAAAATATATTAAAATTAATTAAACTTTGAAAGTGATTAAAGTTGTTTCACACCAGGAGAAAGACACTTGAAACATCAATTCTGCCTGTGTGTTTACATCTACCATGATTGGGAGTGTTTATAATTCAGCATTTTCATTAAGGAACAACAATTCATTTTCTCCTTTTTAGAAATGCAGCTCTTAAATTTACAGCATTTTCTTTCCTGTTATAATTGTAATATAAATTCGGTGTAGATTTAGCAAAATACTATTTATCAAAGGACAAATCCAAACAGGAGCTCTTCCGCTACATTTAGAGGACTGAATTGCACCCTATGACACCGGCAGGTAGAAGTCAAGAAATAAAAAGCAAACCATACTTTTCTTCTTTTAGCTAGGCCTATGAAAGTGACATTACAGTAGTATTACAATATTCGAAGTACTTCCTCTGACTCCTATTTTTACATTGTTTACAAATGTTGTAGTTGGAATAGAAAATATGTCATACATGTAACAAATTTAATTTGATTCAGTCCTTAAGCAATCTGGAAATAAAAATTGTTAAACAGATCATTTAAGTGAGGGAATTCTTTTTTTCCCCCACTGTCTAGTTACACTAGTCATTATCTCACATTGTTACTTTCAATGGAACTGATTTCTAAAATAGTTACTTGGAGAAATATTTGCAATATTGCCAAGGAAAGAAGATTCCATGAGTGACATGTTTTAGCTGGCCTGCTCTAGTCTAAATGTCTGTTCTTTTTCATAGGTAGCAAATCCTCTCTTTTCCTATGAAATAAGACATTTCTGTACCAATACACAAATTCTTCAAATGGAATTATAAATGCATTATTGTACCATCTGCATTTCTATGTATAAATATTTTAAAAGGCTAATTCCTAGGCATTTTCCTCTTCTGCATCTAAATGAGTGCTGTTGTCATGCTGTATAGAACCACAGAATCACAGAATGATGTGTATTGGAAAGCTCCTTAAAGATCATTTGGTTCCAAGTCCATGCTGTGGGCAGGGCCACCTTTCACTGCACCAGGTTACTCAGACCCCCACCCAACTGGGCATGTAACAAGGAGGAGGTTGATAATGGAATATTTTAGGAAAATAAAACTCAGACAAAAGGAGGAAACCCCCTTTTTGCAAAGCCAGAATCACTTTCATTAAATTCACAGCAAGAGTCAAAGAACACATGGATGCAGTAATTCCTGAGTGTATTTGGAGAATCCTTGCTTAATTCAGTGTCAGTGTCAGGCAAGAATTTCAGAAGTAAAGAGGTAATTAGCAAGGAGGGAGTGAGACACAAGACATGAGAGACTGGCACAGAGTAAAAAGTACATGGGTTTTCCTTCAGTGTCACGGCCTGGGGTGATGCTTGAGAGAACATTTGTTACATTTGTTGAAATTTCATTTTGACTGGGTTTTATTTATATTCCACTTTGTAAGAATAAATACCCTTAAAATGCCTAAATACATAAAGCTGCCAGCAATAATTTATGTCAACACAGGCAGGGATTGGGACTTTGCAGAAGAGAATCGCAAAGGTATTTATTAGTCACAATCTCTTGCAGCAAGACCTAGCTTAACTAAAATATATATAATTCAAGAAACCCAAGCTAATGAAGGTTTTGGTTTATAATCTAGTCCATTTTAGTAATTCAGTATGAACTAGTCCAACATTATGTAAAATTTAATTTGAAGCTCTTTTGGCCACGAAAGCCAGCTCTTGCACACTACATTAAATTACCTGACTGGTTTCTAAAAAGTGACTCATGCATGCCTATTACTTATAATATCGTTTTTGCAAGATACTGTATCTCCTAAAGGGTTCTTTGCTCTTTTTCTGGCAAGTGTATTGGTACATGTATATCTTTCCAAGAAATTTATGGAAAATTGTCCATCATTGTAAATCATTAAGATCCCCTTATTTAAATATAACTTGTTAGTAGGTTAATGGGAAAATATCCTACATATTGATTTAAATACATGTTAAAGATAATAGTTATTAGTAGTTATTACAGCTATTTGGTTCATCAGAGAGACAATACACCAGGATAAAGAACGAAAATGCACTAAGTTGAAGGGAAGTCTCCTCAGGACGAATATTAATATCATTAACACATATTAAAAACTGAGAAGGTTATGTTGACGAATATTCAAGCTGATTCATGAATCACAGCAGGAGAAAGAGTGCCTTCTTTCACCTTGCTGTTTTTGAATTGGCACAGGCTAGGCAATGAAAAATGTGATGGAGGGAAGTGTTCTAAATAGCTTCACAGTTTGCTTGCATAGAAAGCCTCACTAGTAGAACGTGATTAAAATCTGTGATAATGGAGTCAAGCACAGCATTTACTAAATCATTTTATCTAGGCATTTGGCCATCAGCAGTAAAAAGATATGAAGAGCAGCATTGGATGGTCTATTGGTGTACAAAGAACCCTATTGGATAATAAAGAAAACAAGATACTGAAAAGGAGAAAGAAAAGCAGATCATGCTTTTAAGAGAATATAATAAAATTGGTATAAAAGGAAAAAAAAAAGAGAGAATGGGAGAGAGAAAGAGATAGACAGTAAAAAGAAAGAGAGAAAAAAAGAGAAAGAAAGAAAAGAAAGGAAAAAAAAAAGAAAAGAAAAGAAAAGAAAAGAAAAGAAAAGAAAAGAAAAGAAAAGAAAAGAAAAGAAAGGAAAAGAAAAGAAAAGAAAAGAAAAGAAAAGAAAAGAAAAGAAAAGAAAAGAAAAGAAAAGAAAAAAGAAAAATAGGTGTAAGACAAGTAGGTGTGGATTTGATCTCTAGACTGCTACAGGAAAGATGTTTGAAATCACCCAGTATTACATTCAGAAAAATCAAACCTAAAGAAGACTTCCCATCAAATTTGAAAATCAAGTGAAAAAAAGGAGATTAAAAGTGTCTGAGTTGACAACCAGGTGTGGAACATAAAATATCAGAAAATATTAGGAGGAGCATCTAGCCAGAGTCTCTAGTCATCTAAAAATAGGTATTAACTAAGTTAAGTTAGGTGTCCAAGCTCCCACAGTCAGTGAATTGTATTCGGCTGCTGAAAAGCCTCTGCACTTAGATTGTGTATATTACTAGATATGTATTGGAAGAACAGACACATTTATTGCTCAAACCGCTTGTGTTAATCTTTCTGAAATCTTTCAGAAAGAGCTTTGTAATGTATTATAAGTTAGATATGGGCTTGGAATAGTTGTGGCCCAGCACAGGGTTCCAATGGAATGGTGAAACAAGACATGTTCAATCTGTCCAGCACTTAAAAGCACCCCTAACAAAAGTTTTGTACACAAGAGCATCAGGCATACAAATATGAGTGTATGTTTGTCTATACATTTTGGCAATCCTCTCAACCTGAGAAATATGTCAGATTTTATCCTTCAGGTTGGGTCACACATATCAACTAAGAAAAATTTTGTACTTTTAAGAGATTCTGATGAACATGAGTAAAAACAGTAAAACTGTAAAAAGAGTGTAGGCCCACAAATGTAAATGTTTGTGTTCTTTCATGAACTCTTTTAAGCTTTGAAGCATTGATGTGAAAGCAGTGATCTACCAGAAAATGATTTCAAATGTTTGTGAGAAAAATTCCTCAGCTTGTTGATAGTAAAAGTAGTATTCATAAATATGTTTTAAATGTTTTTATCAGCAAAACAGAGCAATACTCAGATGTTTTTTCCATCTGGACTGTGAGGAGTTTTCACTTACACACTGTAAAAGACAGGATAGCTCAGCACTTTAAAAATAATCAAAGTGAGAATTGTGTGCAGTCAGAAAAGTGTGAAATTTTTCATTTTATTTAATAGGTAATAAATAAAGCACATCTCCTCATGGTTTCCTAATTCCTTTTTTCCTTTGCTCTGGTTATCATTTTTGCAACACAAGAACTGACCAGCATGGAAGTCAGATGGAAACTCTCACATCTCCAAACATGTAACCATGTAGGTGTTTTTCACTGAAGACAGAGACTCAGACAGGAAGATTTGCACAAAATAGGTGTATTCAAATTACACTGAACAAACTGTTGGCATGGAGAAGAATACATTATTTGAACTTTTTATTATTTCAGTGTAGAATTTTGGAGGTAGGAGGTAGCTCCCCAAGAATATCAAAAGCTTGTGGCTACAAGCACAAACATAATTTTAAATTACCTCCTTCTTTCTCATTGCCCCCAAAAGACCTCCTAATCCAAAAGTATCCAGTACAAGACAGGCCCAAAAACTGTCTTTTCGGTCTTTTAGTTTACAGCTACCTTTGTGAGATTTCTCACATCCCACTACTATGTCCCTCCACACAGCTTACTCCTTCAAGCTACCCCAGAGATGTCCTGAGAGCAGTCCAACTGAAACAGCTACAAGCGAGAGGTCCAGGTGCAACAACACAATGGAGATCACAATCCACACCAAATGACTCCAAATTACTCTTACCTAAGAGAGGCCCTTTTGAAAGAGTTTCGTATCGCATCCCTACGTCCCCTCTTCCAGAAACTTGTATCTCATGCAGGTCTCAACTGCTCAAGTGTCCCCATGGCCCTTCTTCACACAGACCGAAGGAAGAGACTGCCCCAAAGGAAGCCTCCCATTCTCATGTGGTAGATCTTATTTAGGTTTAGCTGAAGTGTTTGAACACCAGCACCTGTGTACATTTTCTTTGGGTTTTTTTTTTTGCCTGCTTGCTCTTCTCACAATTTTTTGAAACGACACATCTGTTTAATCATACAGAGGGATTTCTTTCAGCTATCTGTAGGGGCCACACCACACCAACACAAGCTTCCACTGCAAAGAACAGTAACTGATCACAATGATCCAGCAAAGGCTTCCTTTCCCTTTAGGTAGGTTATAGGAAAAACAGTGCCTGCTACTATCCACAGTCATAGCAGCAACTCTGAGAAGGGGTAAGCAGCCATTTGGAAGCATTTCACTAGCATTTCAAGGAAGGCTATGGATCGGGATTTGTCAAGAAGCACTGTCCAGCAAATGGACTCTTTTCCACGTGGGGTCTTGTGTAACCATCCCCAAGGTTACCAGCAGCTAGGGCTCTCTCCCTCTTAAGCAAGTCTACCACTCACTTTTGATCCGTGCTCCTCCATGCATCTATCTGTTCTCAATAACAACTTTTTGTTTATAGGTATGTGAATTTTGCCTGTACACCTTCTTTTCCTAAAGGCACGCCCAGCCTGTAGCACAGAGGGAATCTCAGCTGATTTCATCCAGAGAGATTTGGAGAAAATCTAGGTGGTCCCTCTGAGGAAGGGGCAGCCTGCATGTGAGCTCTCTGGGGTAACCCTGTGCCTGTGGCCTTGCTCTGGTACATGTACTTGAAAATATATGGAGTATAATTAGTACTCAACATCCAAAACAAATCAGCTTATTTTACATGCAAATATTTCTTCTTGGGTTCCAGTTTTCTAATGGTGGAAAAAATGCCCTAAGATTAAATCTGGTAAGTGTTTGGAAGGTGTGAGGGAGAAGAGACTTGAGGCAGGCAGAGGCATAGGTGATTTGTGCCTTAAGTTCTACATACCACACCAGTGTACCTTCAAATAGAAAGAGGTCTTTCCTGTTTAATGACGGAGTACAAACCCAGAAATATTGTAGAGCTGCTTGCTCTTTAGTGGAATTGGAACAGTTTTCTGCAGGCTCTGAAGTGTGCTGACCTCATGATATCTTCCATGCTGGTATGGAAACCATCTCACCAGCAAGCCCAGTGGCTTGGCCTGAACGTACACTCAGTGATTACTACAGAATTGAGAACTGACAGAAGAGGTCATCATCAGTATGAGGTACTGAGGCACCATGGTAGTAGCTAACAGTTTGCTGAGATGCATGCAGGTGGGTGCCTTCCCACTGTGGAAGCTGATATTCTGTGGGGCAAACAGGCCTTGCAACAGGGTGCTCGCATGCACACAGACGGAGCATTATGGATATTGTGGATGCTCATCAGGGCAAATCAGCTGGACAATGCCTCACAGACCTTCACAACAAATGTGTTGGTGGATTTGACATGACAACTCCCCATGAGATTGCCGTGGCAAGCTTCCAAGAGCTGATGTATACTCATTCTTGAGCTATTGTTGAGAAAGGGAAATGGGAGCCTAGCTAAAATAATTGCCTGTCAAAAATGAGTCGCTTAGAGGAGCACAGCATCAGCCATGTTAGGGGGGAAAAGGATTCATCAGAGACATGTTATCCACTGAGGGTGCCTCATTTGAGAGTAGTCGGCATGACTTCTTTAAGGTGCAAGAAGGGGGTTAAGCAGGTAGCTGAAAATTATCTACTCGATACAACTGAATTCCCAAGAGGCTTCTTAAAACTCTTTCATCAAAGAGAAAGAAAATAAGCATGAACAGAAAATGCATACAAAAATCAAAAGAGAAAGTAGGATTGATGGTAATTTCTCAGTGCAATCACCAGTCAAATTCAGCATGGAATGGTGCTGAAACTTGTACTGTTTAAGATAGTCAAATTTTATCACCTTGAGAAGAGGATGAGCAAAGAGAAAATTTGCAGATTATTCACAAATATCCAAGGCACTAAGAACAAGAACTACTAGGATGACCTTTTCTTACCTTAAGGGGCCACACAGCTGGACAATAAATTGATAGGTGAAATTCAGTGTAGATAAATGTAACTATTACCACTTGGGAATAAGACCTTCATGTTACGATTTATAGTTCCATAAAAAGCGTCAGGTTACTGTCCTATAGCTGCTGAAGGTGCAAAACAACAAATGTTTGGAATTATCAGAAAGAGAATAGAGAACAAAGAAGACATCCTCATGCTGCAGTTTAAATCCATGTTTTGGCAACGCCTTGAATATTCTGTTCAGTTCTGCTCTCCTCACCTGCAAAAGGACATATAAGATTCATAGAAGACCCACAAGGATGAATAAAAGCAGGAAAAACTTCAGTAAGAGGAAGAGTCTGGAACTGTTTATTATGGAAAAGAGGCTTCTTAGGGGCTTAGAGTAAAGATCCAAGAAATCCTTAGCAACATAAAGAAGACCAATCACTTATTGTCTCTTCCAACACAATAGCTAAGGTCAAACAAGCAAGATTGGGTACAAAAGCAGCAAAAGGAGCTAGTTCTTCATGCAAGTATGTAGTACTGATGCCATGATGATTTTTTGCCTTTTCTTTTATACTCCTTTTATATACACTTTTATATAGCTTTCAGGTATTCTTAGTGCTTTTAGCCTACATTCTTGTGATTCTTTAAGTCCGATAACTTAGTTTAGACCTAATATTTTGTTAAGCCAGGAGATCAAACATCCTGGAGGATTTGCAGTTAGAGGTCAGAAAGCCCTAGAAACCAAGGTCCCTTTTAGAATACATCCTGTAAACTAAGATAGGCCTATCCAGGGGAGAATTCCTCAGGATGGGGGGGATCATTCAAGCCTCTCATTAGGGAATCTTTGATAGACATGTTAATTTGCAAGGCCTATAAATTGTATACACGATCTGTCGTGTGTGTGCATTTCCACCTGGACAAAGTGCTGCACCTAAAGATCCCTAAATAAATACCGAGGTAAAAACCCCTTTTCCCCTTAACCAGGTCTGGCTTTTAATTTTAAGACCAGGGAAAGGCAAGAGTATACCTATGGAACTCCTCGCTCTTGTGGCTGTGAAAAAACACATATGGGAGCAAATAAAAGCCAGGCAAGTACTGCATAAACAGGCAAATGCCAGACAAATCCTGAACAACACCACAACCCCCTAGAAAACCTCAGAAAATAACCTACAGTGACCTGAGCAGTTGCAGCTATGAGAGGAAGTGTCCTGTTCATGGTGTGAACAATATAACATTTATTTTGTTCTTACGTTCTGCCCTTAGTTCTAACAGAGGATCAACTGCAGCTGCCTTTCCAGCCTGAAATAAGTGGTCTGTTGTTAATTATTCTGTGCTATGGGGGAGAAGAAAGTGGTACTAGTGATGCCCACATGCCAGAGACTGCATCTAACTCCATCCAGGGAACTGTGACTCCTGAGATATCAGATGCTTAGCACCTCAGCATGAGCTGTTGCATCTCTATTTTTCGGCCTTCTCTGAAAGCAGTTTAATTTTAAAGTTCATATTTTCTGCACATACAAGTGTATGTTTGTACATTGGTTCATTAATAGGTTAAATAAATCACCATTAAAAGCCAATCACTGCTCGTACCAGTTCTTGAGATTGTTGCCTACTTTAAGCAAAAGGGGTGGCTGAAGTGCTTCAGGAACACCGCTACAGCAACAATTCTGTTGTCATGCAGTCTCTACATTTTTTTCTGGTCTCCTTCTTCTGTTCTTTCTTTTAAGCCTTTTACAAGTGGATAGATCCCTACTGAAATATGAATGAGGCATGAACTTCCTTCTGTGATCTTCATGTTCTCTTTATTGTTTTGGACTCTTTACCTCTGCTTTCTGTCTGCTAGATTTAATTGGCATTGGATCAGAATCAGAAAGGCATAGGCTCAGTGTGGCAGATGGCAGCCCTGGATACGTCTGCTAGAATTGGACATCATGTTGTATACCCAAGAAGGCTTTTCTAAGTAAAGATAAGATCTATGTCTTCTCATTTTTAAGGCATTAAATATTGGCACTAAACCCAAAAAAATTTGGGGAGTTTGGAGTATCATCTATATCTACTATCACTCAAGGAGTATAATAAAAGAATGTCTGGGGAGCAGCACAGCAGGTAATTAATTTTTTTTTTAGATCTATCCAATGTATCAAGTGGTCCAGAAACTGTGCCATGCAAGTTCTGGTCTCTGATTACTGACAGACTGGGTATGAGAAAAAATCCCAGTGAGCAAGCACATCATATATAACTCTCAGTACTGCCCATCTAGTGTGCAATAATCATTCTGCCCATGCCAAAGAGTGGAGCGGATCCAGATCCACTTCTCAGCCACAAAATCCCAATATTCTGTGTGGAGGGCCTTGCATAAGGGGCTGGCATAATTCTGTGCAGTATATGAGCAGTAGCTCATGTATCAGCCTCCAGATGACATACGTTTAGTAGGATCCTTTAGGCTTGGCAAGCTTTGCCTGGAGATTTTGGAGCTTTTCATTTCAGATTTAGCCCAGCAGATTTACCACCAAGAATAAGAAACCATTTTTACCTCCCAAATTCCAGTACAGCAGAAACCAGTATCTAAAGGAGTAGTTATTGCTATCAAGGCTTAGTTGTTTACATCAGAAATACCATTTTATTCTCACCCCATTTCAACTGTTCTTTGGATATAGTTAATGCCTTAAAAAAGGTGCCAAAAGGGAGTCCTTTCTCTGCTTGAACAAAAATCACTGCTTTTAGCTTCTGTTTTATTTCTGTTTTGTCTGTATTTCAGAAGAAGTCTGACACTTTAAATAACAATTTTGAATTGGTGTTGCCTGCTGTATTTCTCTTTCAGTCAGGGCTATAGTATGTACATTTCGAAAGGACGATCCTCTTTTGTCTCTCCAACTGAACATTAAACACTTCCAGAGCAGCAGAGAAGAGGGCCACTGGGAGGTGAGCAGAGACTGGCAGCTAGGAAATCTGAAGAAAGTGTGATTAAATCCTCTTCTCAGCTACACTGCCTGTCTATTGACAACTAGAAAATATTTCCCTTAAAGAAACTGTTTGTGGCATTCAGCCATATATCATGTATACTCTTCTGGAAAATAATGGACAAATGTATCAAAGATCCTTTTAAAACTCAGTCACTAAAAAATGTTGCCCTTTTCTATTCTGAATGTCTTCATTATTCAGAACAAATGCTTGACCACAGACCTGTATTTTATCCATATGTCAGATATTTATTTTTTCCCCCACCTATATACACTCATATAACATATAAATACAGGCAAGCAGATACATATATACTTAAACCCACAGATATCTTTTAGAGAACACAGCATATTTTGTTTTCCAAAGCAGTATGTTTTGGAAAGAAATTGTTGGAAAGAAGTTGTATACATACAAAAGTCAATACTAACCAATAGTGTCATTCCAGATATACACAGAAAAGCCAAAAATGCAGCAACCCAGTAGCAGGATCCCAGCTCAGTCTGCCTGGTTCCAATAGAGATCTCTCTCCCCAGTGCAAGCTTCAGTCCCTCACCTCTTGAATGATGATGCAACAGGCCTTGATTTTCCTCAGTTTCCAAAGCATTATTACTGATCTGTGCTTCAGCTGCTCCCATGCTCAAAAGCAGCATTTCTCACTGCTTTCCTTCCCCCTCAAATGGTTTAGGGACATTGTTGACGCTGGAAGGACCCTATTCCCTTCCTGTACCCCATAGAGCTCTCACCTTTATCTTTGTTGGTCCCACTGGGGTAAAGACTTTTTCCTGCCCATGGCCAGCTGTTTCTCTGCTTAGAGTAAGCTCCTCCATGGATGCACGTGGCCTTCCTGCTGCACATTGAATCGATTCAGGCAAGGTCTTTGAGTGGGAGCTGGTGAATCTGAGGATGTTGCAGCTGCTGTTTGAAGCATCAGCTGGTAATGTTTTCCCTCTGCAGGCACCAACCTCTGCTGTCAGCCTCGTTCCCCCTCATGATTAAGTACACAGTGCTGCACACATTTGGTACCAGGAGCTTTCTGCACCTACAGCTCTGTGGAGATCGGAGCCAGGGTGTTAGCAGTGTGGAGTATTTTCTTGGAAATTTAAAGCCCAGACAGACTATGCAAGAGTTAAATGCTGACTATTACTGCCTTTCTTGCAACTGCAGTCTGGCCTTTGAGATAGGTATTAAATGAGAATAGGTTTCACAGCAGCTAATTTCAGGCATCTGATTCACTCTCTGGCCCTGTCTCCCCTCCCTTCTCTTTACTGAGCTCCGGCAAAGAAGAGAATCCAAGGCAAGGAGCCCACATCCCTTGCAGCCATATCCGCAGCAACACCAAGTGTCAACAGCTTCAAAATTGGCACTTCCCAGACATTTATCCTCATCTGTCTCTGGCCAAATAAGTGCTATATTTGTTTTAATACAGGGAACCCAAACACTGTGAGGGTGCTCTGCCTCTGTATCTGTGGATGGAGAGTCCCACCCTATGGCCTGAAGATGGCTCCTACCTGCACTGACATCTCACTTCCCTCCTGCAATAGAAAAGGCAGAGGATGGTGTCTATGGAGTTAGGCTTCCCTAAGGATGTTTCTCCAGATTTCATCTATTGGTGATTAGTACTCTGCTAAGACCTACCATGAAAGTGGCAAAGGCTCCTGGACCCTGGGTGCCTCGTTCCTCCTCCATGTGGTAGAATGTGTGGGCTCCTGGCCAGCCTGGATCCTTAATTAAAGGACCCTTAGTAGTACCATAGAATCATATATTTGTTCTTAATAATTTTGAGGCTTATTTATTTTATGTTACTGAGTCACTGATATCTCCAGTTATCATTCAGAGCTCACATTTTCTCTGCACCAGGCTGGGCAAACAGTAGGCTGACTTAGCCATTCCTTCTGCATGCTTCATTTCTCTAGCTAAAATATAGATGTTTCCCTGCATTTCAGTTGGTTCTTAGCAGCAACGTAAATCAAGTAAAAATATTTCTTTCATTTCCCTTCTCTAAAATTTGTTGAACCTCCACCTCTTCAAGATGGCCACATGCTATTCAGAATTGATCCCTAAATCAGGAACATCCTTCTTTCCCTCCCGCTCAAACACTTCTATGTTAATTTTTAACAGACTTTCTTCGCACATTTTGGTCTTGAAGGAGCTGTATTTTCCACATTTCTGTTTTGCTTCCAGCTTCTACCAAATGATGCTATTACAAAAACCATTGCTTTCTTATTTCATTTAGACTGACTATCAAGCATAGTTAAGTGTAAAACACAGGACATCTTCTGAGAAAACAAATGCTGGTAAAGAAGAGGAACTGGAAGAAAAAGCCATATAGAAACTCTTCCCAGGGCATGAGCCAGAGAAAATGGCCTTTCTGTTTCTCTTTATTTGTGCAATATTTTAGATTTATCTGTGACAGAGCTATATAAGACCCTAAAATTGCAGTGTCTCAGCTCCAGGCAGGGTTTAACTCGTTAACAATCTTTCTCTCAAGCAGCTTGTGACCTAAAGAGGTACCAAACTATGTCTAACCCAAATTCTTTAAACTCAACAAAACTATAGACTGGCACAAAACCAGGGTAGGCTAATCCCACATATACTACACCTTTACGGTAGTAGTTTCTTCTCCTTAATTTCTTCTTGAAGAAATGTGCTCCTTAATGTTTCACTATACACCCAGGAGCTCATTAAACATATCCTTCTAGGTCTCTTAATTAAAACTAAGGATTGTTAAAGAAAGAAACACTCATGTAGCTGGAACTTCATATTAGCTTACTCTGCCAACCCAGCCACACTTACTCGTTTGCCTCCCTAAGACCTCCAAAATTACTTTTCTCTATGACTCTATTGTATGCTGTTTTCCCCAAGATATCTTTAAATACTGAAGTAGTACGTGTTTTCACTTTCCATAGCAAATTACTCTTGCTGTAAATTCCTCTTCTAAGCTCCTAACACATTGACATCAGATAATTCTCTTCTATATACCGTTCTTGATGAAACAGTGAACTGTCCAATAAGGTCCCAGCTATGGCAACCCTAGACAGTGAGCCACCTCTACTTAGGTGAAAAGATTTATTGGTCATGCTGCATCCCATTCCACATGTTTTATTTAAAACAAAAAAAAGCAAACGAGAAATATTGCCTGTTTCTTAATGCGCTGGAAGACAAGTTTTAAAATTAGATCATACCTCTCTTTCTGTAGATAACTAAGATGCAAAAAATACTGGAAAAAAGCCCCAACTTTTTTTCAGAGGAATCAAGATGGATGGATAGCTAGACATGCATTGGTGGATTTTAGTGTTTGCAGTAGAGCTTGCATATGACAATTCCCAGGATTTGCTTTTCTCCTCACCATGACCTGTTAATGGAAGCCAACCCATGACACAGAAAGATGTAACTACTACAGTAGTTACTACTACACTGCTTCTGCTGGTGTGAAGTGGGAGAGTGTGTTCTCCCAAAACATGATATTCCTTGATTGTCTACTTACAAAAATACATGAATAAAGAACCTTTGGTATGAAAGCTCAAAGTTCACTGCGAAAAAAATCAGCTTTTCATCATTCTACGTTTGTTGAAAAAACAAGAAGCAAAGCCATGGTTAAATAACTTGGGGAACACACCTTAATTTCTCCTTATTTTCTAGTCTGCTAGAAGATTTGTCTCCTATGTTTACTGGCTCATAACCTTAAGGAATATTCCCTGCTGCTTCACTTTCCATCTCAGGAGCTCAGAAGAACTTTTCAAACAAGAATATGCTGCATATCCCACAACTTCTGTGGCTCTCAGCAGTCTAGCTATCTCTTAGCATGTAGGATTTGCATTATCAGGCAAACAATGTGGCATCCTCCAGACTACTCAAGGAGCTCAGAGGGACCTATACCTTAGTCACAAATACTTTTTCTTCTCTTTTCAAGTATCTTAAGAACTAATCCCAACAAGACTGATTTTTTAATAAAGAAAAGAATGCCAATTTTTTAAGGCATTCAAAATTAAATAATCACTTTTCATGTTCTTCTCCTGCCCTTTTCAGAGACAAAATGGAAATATGAAAGAAAGGGAAGGAAAAGAAAAAGGGAGTTTACAGCAGGGAATCCTAGAAAAAGCCAGAGGAATCATACCTTTTTCACCCCAGATTTTAAACATGTAATAAATGTTACACTGACATTTTTACTTATTTAGTAAGAATTTTTGGCCAGTGTTCGACCATTTCACTTGTTCAACTCAAGAGCATTATCAATATTACATTATTTTAATCCTGTTCCACGTTTATGTGTTTTTGTAGAAGAAAGCTGAAAGGTTCATTATTATTATGGCGATATTTAAAGCCTTTATGGCATGTTGTATTTATACTGGAAAGTTTAAACTTTTCATACTTTCTGAACATTTCTTCAATTTTACTTTTTTTTTGCAAAAAGCAAATATGTGAGGCTAGTGAAAAACACAACAGCTTGGGAGTGGGGGAAGATAAAAATGAAAAGGTAAAATTCTTGTTGTGACACTTTTTTAAGATGCTTTCTCATACTCACATGATGGGAAGAACACAGGACATGCAGAAGCCAGAGGGAGAACTCCTTAATAATTATTCTGAGGACATCTTAGAAATATTGTCTGCACAATTCTGGTGAAACTATTTGCGTTCTGGGCTCATGAAGAAAACAAATGAAAGAGGTGAGCAGTTTCTCCACTCTGTTCTATTCTTCTCTCAAAAGAGAGAACGCCAATAAGACGGCAGTGTTGTTTCTTTTGATTCACATGGTGTCTATCACTCAGGCAGCTTGATCCTGCAGAAGAACAACAAAATAAAGAGTAGAGAAAGAAACACGCTGAAGAGGCAGATGAGAAGACAAAAACTTGTCTGCCTTGTTTGTTTATTTAGAGCTATAAAAATTTTCAGAAGTACCTCTCTGCTCTGAATTCCATCTCATGAATTAAAATACCCAGTAATATGCAATATAGAAAGGACAGCTCATCACAATTCAGCACATAAATATTCAATAGTTATCATGAGGAAAAATAAGCTGAAGGCTGTTTGTCTCTCGACCCAGTCTTCCCTAAGAGCCTGAAGAAAAGACAAATTTAGACGGTTTAAAAGACAAACTAAAAAGAAAAATGTCCTGAAAATGGTGGCAACAGCATCAAAGACAAGGATACCACATAGAGTGAAGCATTCAGAAGGCCTTGCTCAGCATGGCACCTGTGCATAGGCTTAGCAGTGAATGAGAGAATGGTCATATGGAATATTCAGAGCTATTCATCCATCTAAGTGCCTAAGGTGTTGCTCCTGCCTGCATGCTTGGTCACAGTAAAGAACTTGAATTGAAGGTATCCTTCTCCTCTCTTGGTCAGTGCAATGGAGAAAATAATCCCTAATGAGAATGAAACATAGATTTTTATCCTGTGTGCTCTACAGTGTCTACAACATCTTTCATGTAGTAGAAGGTGCCTAAAAATTTAATTGCCAAGAATTTCCTACTCTGGAAACAAGAATAGTTATCTTTCGATCCCAACTCAGCATTACTGAGAAAAAAAATTACTTATAATTGTGTTGGTTCTTTCTGCAACCCATTGCAGTGGTAATTGTCACTAAAAAAAAAATGGAGTTATTCTAGTTTATTGACATAAATGTAGCAGTTGCCAGTTCTGATTATATCAGATGATGATTTTTTCTAAAAATTCTTGCTTCTAGGGCCCAAACAGGAGAGCTGTGCATTGGAAGGCAGTAGTGGGTGGGTCAGATGCCTTATTGAGCATCCAGCTATGAGATCAGCTATCTTACATGCTGGCACAGAAGTCATCACCATGGCTGTTAATTTTGCTTTTGCCCATGTAGTTCTTGGTTTGAGTGCGTTGGTTGGTTTCTCACTCAAATGAAGTCCAAGCAATTATTTCATGTTGTTGTTTTGCTAAATATCATGAAAACTCACAGGTCTCTTCTCTATAGCACAATTCAAACAGACCAGAACAAGAGCATGAAGGTAATTTGTATCTACTTTAACAAGACCTGTTACCATCCACTGACTTTTTGACAAATATTATCAAATCAGTGGAGAGGCATTTGTTTCACAGCTAGCACAAGCTAGAGGAATACCATGCTCTGTGGCATCATGTCTGACAAAGTTCCAGGAGGAGATGTTCTCTACTGGCAAAGTCTGATCCATGTGAATGCTGTCCTCATGGAGGAAAGGCAGTGGGCACCTTCATGGGTTATCCTTAAAGATAAAACAGCTTTCTACCAACACCAGAAATTACTGCATCCATGGCTTAATGTAGAAGCTCCTGAAGAAGTGTAATTGAGTTGTGCTTACAGGGGTCCTGCTGGTACTAAAACATCAACTTCTCAAACACCATCTGATCCTTGCAGCACTGCCCAAGCCTTAGCATGTGAGAGGTCATAGCACCTTTTGACTAATACAAATTTAGATGTTCAGTTTCTGCTATAAGAAAACTACAATAAATACTATATTGCCCCTGGCTGGCATAATACCAATGGTAAATTTGTCGCAGTCTCTTCAAGATTATATTCCTTCCATTTAATTTCACTTTCACTCAGATATCTGTAGAAATTATTTCATCAATCCACTTTTATCTCTCATGATATTCACGAACATAAAGTAGGTCAGTGGTCAGATAAATTTCAGTGAAAAATGAGAAATATGATCTTTTTCTCCCTTCCTTTCCTTTTCAGTCTCATTTTGGAACTGAATGTTACCAGTCCTTGGAAGGATGCCAAAATTCAATATTGTGCTGATGGGAACATGAATAATGTATAAAGAGACACTTCAAACAGTGTATAAAATCTGAGGCACAAAATGTCTAACAAGGCTAAACCAAAGGCTTTGTAAAAGTTACAGCAGAACCAATTGTTCAAGTACTCATAAGACTGCTCCATCCCATTCAAATACAGGTGCCAATAAGTGACAGATTTCTTTGCAAGAAAATTGTTGTGATCTCAGTAAAACAGAGAATGGTGTCAAAGACACTGAATTTAGACACACACCAAAGAAAAAAAAAAAAGGCAGCCACTAATAAAAATCACATATACAAAGATATTCTAAAGTTTTGAGTTGGTTGCTGGTTTTTTGCTTTGTTCAGTTGTAGTTGGTTTTTTGGCTTTTTTTTCCTCAAAAGTAAATCCATGTTTTGTTGGGAGTCCCAAAACCAAGGAGACATAAAAGGGTAGGAAAACTCCTGGGTGAAGCTCGTTATTTTCTACGAAGTTTTTCCTCCCCCTCTTTGTATTTAATACATTGAGTACCAGATCTGCACCCCACAAGGTAGAAGAAGAAAAGACTCTTCCTTCTCTACAGCTCCTTATTCCGTTCCGCTGACAAACATGACTAAATGATATACACCCAGAGCTATGGATGAATAGGTGTATTTCTATGTGAAGTCTTTCAAAATTACATGCTTTAAATATGTTCAGTCATACATATGAATGGGTAATGTAGTTTCTAGGTTTAAAATTCAGGATCCAGTTTAGAGAAATAATAGAAGTATCCCCCAAAATGCTTCTTTCTTTTTTCTATTTCTGTTTTCTGGGTTTTGCTTATTGGTTGGTTGGTTGTTTTTTTCAAGTAGATGCTAAAAATGCTCCAAATACTAAAAATTACTTTGTTGGTGTTCTTCAGGAGAAAATTATAGACTAAGTAATCAAAGTTATAGACTATGTAACCCATGAAACACATTGGTGACATTCTCCTTTGGACTAGAGCTTTTCATCAGACTTCCTGAGGCAAAATTGTTCATTGCTCTCTGTAAATTAGAGCCATGGTGTGAGATACTCAGAGAGAAACACGGTGACTGTGAATGTGAACTTGAGCCTGCCTCCTCCAGACCTCAGATGTACTTCCACAGGGGTGAATTAGAACGTGTAGAGCAGGAGAGGGTAAGAAATGAAAAGGCAAGAAAAAAACAGGAGTGAGGGGTGACACACACCTCCAGAATCCCAATAATGAATCTGTTTTAAGGCACTGGTTCTTGTCCTACACATCCTCACTGTGTATATGCACACACATGCACTCAGCACAGGGTAAATGATTTGAGGACAGGCCAAACTCATTGCTACACTAGCTATTTGCAACTTACTAGCCAGGTAAAGGGAAAACCAAGGAAAACTGTGCTTTACTGGACTGTCTGAAGCATGTCATCTCCTGAGGCTACCCTTGCTGTGGCACAGCATATTGCAGCATCTCTGTCTGAAGGCTATGCCCAAAGGCAGACTGTAGCCACATGAAAATAAATGCAAGTGATATTATAAATATTGTGGCCCTTCACAAGATACCACTCGGAGGAAACAGACAGAAATAAAATTCAACACGCTAAAAATGTGAGTTACAGAACGTGTTCTGATGATGGAGGATTGCAACAAATTAAGAACCTACGTAGTAATAACTGTGAACAATCCTTGAGTGATTGTCCCATCATATTCACAGAGCTGTCATTGAGGGTCAGGAGCTGTTTCCTTTATGAACAGTGTCACTCACTATTTCACTATTCAGCTGTTTTCAGTCATTGTAGGCTGAAACTTGGCATTCACATAATCAGCTCAAATGCAAATCTGTCTCTAAAAATGACTTAAATGGGTTAGGCCAAATTTAGTACTGGAGAAGTAAAAATAATAATTGAGGTATGGTTACATATTGTCTGACAATAGAAATGTGACTTCGAACTAAATGAAAATTCAAAAGTTTTAAAATATAGCTGCCAAAAAAGTGTAAAAATGGATAAAACTTTCCACATCTCAATGCATATTAATAATAATCATAAAAAAAATGGCAAGCACAAATTTGTTCTTTACCCATGTAGCAAAAATAAAGCTAAAAACTACATCAGCATTAACATCACACTCCAATGTTTTCCTCCTGGAAAGGAATGACCAAAATCCACAGGATTATGGTGTAACTGAACCCAAAAGGGGCCTCTGGGGGGCACCTGGTCCAGCCTCACTTTCAGCAAGGTCCCTGTTAAGCGCAGGCAAAGACCCCAATTTAGAGAGTGCATTACTTACCAGTTCAGCTATTATTCAGCATGACAAAACTGAGCCTAGTGCAGGAGAACAAGTAAAGACCAGCCTTTGAGCATTTTTAGTTTTTGACAAAGAGGTCAGCTCAAAAATAATAGGCTCTAAGCTCCCAGTGTTTCAGCATCTGTTTTTGTGTAGCAACTTAGTCTGCTGCTGGTTTCCAAAACATCCAAGCTTTGGGTCTAAGCCTTATCTTATTTACACCAAGGTGAATGTATATTTGACACAGTGCAGCAGTGAGTGCAACTAAATTGTGAGAGATCTGAATCAAATGCAGTTGTTTCCTCTTCCTTTCGTCTGAATACCAGGTAAGTCTTTATTCTCTACACTGCAGCTTTCCCCAATGTGCTTTTGAAAAGCATTTGAGCAGGATGACAAAAGAAAGTTATTGTCAAGACTTCGTGTAAGATGCACACTTCTTTTCCAGCCCTGTTTTCAATTCCTTTCTGGCTGAAAATAACAAGCTTGCTCCTGCAAATATTTACCAAATTGGGAATAGCATTTGGATGAGATCTTCAAGAAAAGCTAAATGTTGGAACAATTATTTATAGTAAGTCAAACACTTCTTTTAACTGCAAGTGCCCGCTTCCACGGCTCTTTCTCACCACATTTTCAAACACTTTGTAACATCATGGAGAGAAAAAAAAAAAAAAAAAGTTCGGTTTGAGATTTTTTTCGCTATCACAGTACGTTCTGAAAGCACGGAGTTCATGACCTGCCTCACCTCATAGTCATTGTATTCCCGCTGCTCTTTACTACATTAAAAAAAAAAAAAAAGGATGGTAACATTGTCAAAAAATGTAAGTGGGAGCAGCTAGCATGTATGAGCAAATTCTAGGCATCTCTGAATATGAAGATTTTTTTTTCTCCAGTATTACAGAACCTGTGAAAAATGACCACCATGATTAATTGCTCATTTTCAGCCAAGTACAAAATTTGAGTTATAATTTGTTATAAAGGAATATTCCCATAGAATACTTATTCAGCTGTGAAAAGGCTCAAGTTTGTCATCACTTGAGACAGCCAAACAGAATAATACAAATGGATTGAAAGGCAAATAGATTTTCAGACTGGCATATTGTCATTTTACCAGTGTCCCCCACATACATCAGTTGGTGTCATATCTGATATATTGATGGCAGGGTCATTGCTGCCACATGTTTATTAGTTTCCACAAGTAAGATTCCATCTTATTAAAATGCCAGTGTTGGCAAAAGTTGTTTGGATTTAAAAAGCCTTGCCTTGAGAGGTAACCTTTTATTCAAGGTCAGAACCTGAAGTTTCATGTCATGCATTATTTTTCAAAAATTAAATTATACTTACCTCAGCTCCAGGCTTCTTGACTCACCCATGCTTTTGTGAAATGGGTCCAGCAATCATTTGCAATGATATAATGCATTAATTACACTGTTGTGTTTAGGGCAAATAGCCACAGCCAGGCAAAAGTTGGAAGGATAACTTCAGAGCTGGGGTAATAAATACCTTCCTGTCACCTTCTGAAGATGAATGATTTTTGCCAGTTATGTTGATAAAAACAACCACAGAATATATGCAAGTTCCTAATTATGAATGGTCCAAATTCAGTAATAAAATCTCACTTTATTACACCATCTCCAGGAGGGTACTGTGTTAGCCTAAAGGCTCTATGTCACATCTTGGGTTTTCCTTTTCTCAGAATAAAAAGTCCTCTTCTTGAATAAGCAAAGAGACACCTCTTTGACCCCTAGCTATTATATTGGAAGGCATGAAACATGTATTTGAAAGAAGGAAACTAGCACTTTTGCCTTCTATCCAGACCATTTTCCAGCTGACATTAGTTCTAAGGCTGTGTTGTAGGCTTATATTCATTTCAGGGTCACAAACTCAATGTTTATTCAGGCTGTGTCCCCTGGCTTTGACTGCTTGTTCTGTGCTCCTTTGAGGCACATTCTATTTCTTCTGCTTGTCCTACAGAAAGATATGAATGATATCCGGATAAATCCCCTTGACTTAAATGATTATGGGTGCTTATGTTTAAGTTGGAGGGTGAAAATAAGTGTTTTGCTTTGTGGATTCAAAAGAAGCTTGACTCTCATGTTTATCAGCAATATGGAGAGCAGTTAGATTTTCTTCAGAGAGGCTGGCCTAGAAGAGGTCTTGGAAATACAAATTATGTTTTTAAAAAATGTAAGCATTTTCTCAAAAGGAGCTTTAGCCACTTTCCAAACTGATCACTTTAATCCATTTTTAAATCTCAGATTTAAAGAAGAAAAGTATTAGAAAAAATATGACCATGCTGTCTATTTTTCGAGACAGTGTTTTAAGAAAGTATTTTGACATTTCTCGTGAAAGGTTAAACAAATTTTTCCTTTACGTCTAGTTTTTCCTGTTTTACTAGGACAAATCCCAGCCACGGTTTCCTAGACAAATCCCAGAACATCTTCACAATAGCTTTCCATTGGCACTATATCTCTCTTTATCAGTAGATTTTGTAGTTTGTCTTGTCAAGAAACTACTGAAAATTAGGTTGCAATCCCAGTCAGCTTCTTCTTCATATCTGTAGTTCTTTTCATGTGAAATACATATGAAGTGTTTCTTCACTTCATACATTTCTGTGAGTGGGAGCTAACAACAACACCTCTAGACAAGTGTGAGAGTGGGATTAGAAGCTGCCAGTTCTGTGATATCCTCACTATATCTATATATGAGATTCTTCATGCTGATGCACTGAAGTGATTCAATTGTTTGTGGAGGAACAAACTTGAAACTCATCATTTCCCATGTCACAAACTGTCTGCAACTTCTCTGACAACACTTCCACAGAGCAGCACAGCCCATGTTAAAATAGACTTTACCTCTGTGCTACACTGGCAGAAGATTTAGGATGGCCATAGTGTACCAGGACCACGCAATGCTTTGTGTCTCATCACAGCATGGATCCCCCTGGGCTTTCTGCAGATTGAGGTGCCCTGCCAGCGTCAAGGGGTGGAAAGGCGTTATGCAATCTCCAGGTATGATTAGATGAAAGACGCAAATTCCATCTTCCAATTTCTTCTAGAAATCCTGCTTCAAAGTTTCCACTCTTTTGGGTGATTATAGCCCACACAGATGTCCATTTCATCACTGTTTCAGTGAACAGTCCACTTAGAATAGCCTCAGTTCCATTTGGTTCATGTTTAAATTTTGTTCATCCCAGGCAGGAGTTTAGAGTGGTTAGAGCCACATACAACATTTTAAGATGTCCTCTAGGTAAAATAAATTACAAAAGCAGATGCTATAAGTAAACTAAGAGCATACATCTTCTCAGTTTCACTTGTCTGAAACAAAAAAGCCACTTTATGTTCCACCAATTTCCTCATTCATTGAGGTACTACTGAACATTTACACATGTATGACTAGAAACAAAATCCATTCCCTGATTTTTCACATCAATTAGTGAAAAGTTGATAAAATAAATAACTATTCCACTGGTTCCCCAACCTACCTTTCCATAAAAGCTAAGTATTCCATTTATTTTATCACTAACTAGAAAATACATGCACAAGGCTCTGGAGGACAGAAATTCATCACAGTATCTTGTCTCCACAGAGTTTAATGTTTTCTGATGTGTTTCCTTGCTCAGATAATATTTTTGCATCTCTTCTGTCTCAAATAACACACAGGAAAGACATTTATCTTTAATTCCACTGATAAAGAACCCAAATCAGCTTAATTTGCTTGCAACATAGCATAGTTTAATGAACTAATACATTCCCATTTCCAGAATCCATCAGAAAGTCTATCCAAATTGGCCTTGCTCCATTATTCTGTATTTCAATTAAATTAATTGAAAACCCAACTGTTTATGAGCTATTAGGTACAACTCCACCTAGACTTCACATGAGTGTATCAATCCCTTTCCTGACCCTTCAGTTTCCTCAGACAATTCCTCTGCATCTTTGCCTTAGTCACTCATAGGCCAATGTGCGAGGCAGGGTAAATATGGGGCCTCATCAGCTGCGTGGGCAGACATAGTTATTCATTTAATGCAATGAACTATCAAAAAAAAAACAAAAAACTATTAAGCAATAATTTGTTTAAAAAAAATTATTTAACATGTTTAGACCAGCATGTCCCTTTGACAATTTCAAAGCGATCTTGTATTGAAAAGTTTAAGTTAGTATGGGTATTCTTAGAAAAAAAAAGTAATTCACCTTATTTAAGATGTTTGTTAGGTCACTTGTTTTCAGATTGTTGATTCTTTACCTTTTTAGTACTTGGAGGGGTAGGGGAGACAAGACAGAACAATTTTACAGCTTTTATGGGAAAGACGATACTAAACTCAATGGATCAGGTTTCTACTCAATCCCATTTGATGTCTCATATTCTTAGTAAGACTTTTCCCACCATTAACAGTGAAAAACTCTAAAAATTGAAAATGGAATTAAAAAAAAAAAACAAAACCCCAAAACCAGCCACAAACCAAACCCAAAAACTAAGCCTCTCCACTAAGAGACATTTGAGACAGAAAAGCATCACCACAGAGGGAAAAGAAATGGAGTCAGGGTTTTATCTCTGTATTCATAATGAGGAACAGCATGTTTTCTTGACTTAGAGCAAACATTGCCCTCTGTGCTACGGGATACCTCTAGGGAAGATGAAGTCATGGGAACCCTGGGAACCAACCTGTCTCTGAGAGACAGGTAATGGTGCTCAGATGTGGATCCTGTCACCATGAAGTCCCAAGAGATGAGTTATCCTTTAAGCAAAATAGCAGATTCTTTCTTTTTCAAGATGCATTTAACTAAAGTTGATATCATCTACCTTCATACTGAGAAGAGGCAAGCATAGAGTCATGTAAATATCAAAGTCTAAAGATAACACAGTTAAGATTTAAGCTCCCATTCACCAGTCTTTGGGTTTAAATCTATTACTTGAAATTTAATCACCCAGAGATCATGTTCGCTGTTTTATGTTCCCTTTCAGATGAGGAGAATGTGGCGTCTCATGCTTGATAAGTCCTGTAATACACTCTTCAGCTGGTCATGTCTGATCTTTCAGGATATTTTGTTTTCTTTTTATTCCTGTTAGTCAGCATACTGCAAACACTTCATAACCTCTGCATGTTTTTGAATCCCCAATATGTTTTTTATGCCAGTCAAGAAAGAATAATATTATCTGCACCTTTATTGCTAAAACGAACCTTATGCACCTTCTGTTTAAAGTTTTATAGTTCACAAGCCTACTCTGACAACTCAGCGGGATGTGGCTAACGGTGGAAGGACTCTGAGTGGGTGAGTAACTGGGATAATGGGAGGAATGCCAGAACTACAACTCTGTGTCAATAGGCCACATCTAACATTGGCTCCTTCTGACTCAATTCAGAATAATCACTGCTTCAAATTTCTCCATGAAACTCTTCCAGGATTGCAGCCTTTTGAGTAAGGATATGCTTAATCTTACACCTATACTTATCTACAATCTCCTCCATGGCTTTCCCAACCTCAGGAATAGCACCCACCGAGCAACAGTAAATAAGCATAGCAGAGCTTTAGAGGGCAGCCAAACCACTTTTCCCTGTAAGCAAGGCACCTCTCATTTTGGTATCTATGCTAAAAGCCTCATCAAACAACTTCAAGGACATGTCTTTCCATACCCAAATGTTCTGCAACTATTTATTTTCATTTAAGTCACTGCTAACAATGTGATCCATTCAGGAGTTACTTGCTGTTCTCAAATTGTTGCCCAGTGAAATGAAACAACCTGCCACTCTCCTGAAGTGTTTATCTTATCCATTCTCCTCCCTCAAAAATTTTTGTCTACACTTCAGCACACCCATCAATCTAATTTCTAATCAGAACTAAATTAAATTTCTGAATACAGAGAGAAAAAATAGCCAAGCTAAAAGACAGATGCAGAATTCCCTCAAGGATCCATAGGTAATAGAGAGGCATGAAGTCACTGAGTGGCATAAAGAACTAGATGCTGGGATGTAGAAAGCATTATAAGATGCAGAATAGAAATCTCTTGAACATGACCTGGAGAGTGGTCCAGAGGAAGTGATGTAAACAGTACAGATAAGCAGACGGGAAAGTCTGAAATATGAAAATATTTAATATCAAAACCTAAACTTTAGGTTGTTCTATAATCACTATGAAGAAACAAGTGATTGCAGAAATCCACTCTCAAACTGCCACTCCAACCGAAGACCAGATCTGTCATTACTCCAGAAGTGATGTAGCATGTCACAGCCTTCCAAAGTTAGGTGAGATAAATTTCACACACTTGAGATGGAATATGTTATATTTGAGACAGGAACTGACAGTATTTCGTGGTGAGGACACCTTGGAAAAGCAAAAGTAACAAAGAATGTAAGTGCTCTGACTGCGGTTGAGAAGCTCTGATGTTTCTTGTTTTGCCATGTACTGATTTACACATGCAGGTATTACTTGGAAATACCCATGTAATATTTTTTTCCACTCTGATCAGTTAGTTAGAAGTTAAATAAACAGTTCTTAGTGCATCTGTGGTCCTTATACTCCTGGCTATGCATGAGTAACAAGCATTCACCAAAAAGGGATGCATAATAAATTGAGCTATTGAGGCTTTTTAACCTGCACGTGTGACAAGCTTCATTTCACAAACAAAATATTCAAACAAGCGAAGAGAAAAAAGAATGTGGAAAGGCCCATCCCACCCTTCTGAATAGCCAGCTGTAATCACAAATAAATTTCAGGAAAACTAAATGTTATTTCAAGTTCTGTCTTTTTCAGTGCTTTAGGGCAAAATTACCTAATCTGCACTATTAATATCTATAATCAAAATGCAACCAAATAACTCTCAAAAAATAACTAGATATACAGAAAAGACTGAAAATCAGCTATGTTCTGCATCACAATATGAGGCACACATTTTCTTTCTGCCTGGAATATCTGTGTTTTTCAGGAACACTCAAGCCTATGGAAGCTCACAAAGCTCCTCCCTTGCTACATGAACAATAAAGTTAGTGCTTGACAGCTGGGCCCAAAGCCTTGTTGCTCTACTCACAGACATAATCCCCCAGTACTTAGAGGCCAGATTTTCCTTTCAGTATCTCTGCTGAAATTTTATGGCACATCAATTTACTTTTCTTCAGATATACAGATGAACTAGGTCATAACCTACCCCAGTGGGAACATTAAAAGATCAGCACAAGCAACATTATTTCAGCCTGTTTAATTGAAAGGCACCCTTGTTTTTTCCCTTTAAATTTAGGGAAAGGAATTGTGTTGTAATGAAAGCAAAAGTAAGAGCAAGCATGCATGATGTTGCTAATTCTTTTTCATTTATTTTGTTTCATTCTTTCATGTTTCAATCTTTCCTATATTAAAGAAAAGATTTCTATGGGCTTTCTACTGTGAATATTCCCTGGTTTAGGCAAAACCACCACGTTCCCTGTAGATCTATTACATTGTGTAAATTCAGTTCGCTTGTATCAATGCAGAAAGGCATTACCAAGTTGTACGTTATTTGAATTATAAAATTTGAAACCTTTAAAGTTACAAATCTGGTTGAGAACAATTATTGTCATGCCAGGCATTTGACTAATATAACTCAATGTTGCAATATTAACATTCAAAATAAAAGCCAAGGTACGATATGTGTCATGTATACCAAAAGAATAATAATTAAGTCGTCCATGTAAAATGTTATGAATTATATTTAATAAGCAATGGCTTACAATCTGAGTCCCTAAGTGTTGTATAATTACAGAACTCAGGCTCTAGTTCTGAACAGGAGCTTTTTTTCTGTCTACTTTTAGGACTTAACACCTACTGCTCACTGTTAAATCACCATTACACAACTTTAGGGCAAAGTTCACTGTTATTTATGAAAATATCCCTCACTACTTTTGACAACTGTAATAATTCAAAACACAAATCAACAGTGACTGAAGAGAAAATATATCAGCATGCTGACCCAGGCCCTTGAGTCCAGAGCATGGAGGAGCTCAAAGAACTCAACAGCTCACTTTTGTGCTGCTGTTACACTGGGAAGGGTTTAGCTCCTATCACACACGAGAAACTCCCAGGCTGCTCACACTTGTGCTGATTGGTAACAGAACTTTTCACATTTAAAAGGTGCCTCAAGATGTGCTATTTACTTTACACCATAGACCCTTCTCTATAGGGAAGCTGCAGAAGAGGTGGCAGAAACAAGGTGACTCTTCTGGCAACACAAGAATTCCTACAACAGAGTGCTAATATGTTTTTTGTTCCTTCATGTTCCCAAGATGTGCCATTAAACCTTGAATTTGACCTTGGGTTTCGAGCAGATCTTGTATCACTCTGATATTTATTGCAATGAATCTTAAAGGGCATTCACAATTCCTCAGGGCAAACTGACCCTAAAAATTGACCCTAACAAATATTTCTATTGGATGAGTACTCTATGTTAGCTTATTATCTCTTCACAGTGATGACCAGAAGTCTAGCGTGGAGTAAAAAACTGCTTGCAGGTCATGGAGGAATGGAAATGACAAAACTAAAAAACAGGTCAAAAATTTGGGTTAATCTCTCTTGACAGCATACAGAAAAGATGCCATGATAGTTTCAATTTAATAAATGCTAAGTTAATCCCTTAATAATGTAGGGCAAAACACCTACCAAACTGCACGAGTATGTATATGGGGAGTGCTGGTCTGAGAAAAACCTCCTCTTAAAAAAGAAAGGATTCAATCAGTGTTTCATTCTCCTGACTGATAGACTGTGCTTTCATGCAGATTACTGCAAGTCATTTTAATATTAATTCCAAACATGATTATGATTGCTTTCTTTCTTCCAGTGTTTCACCAGACCAGACAGGAATATCCCCAACTGATGCTGGCATTGTGTATTCTGTATAATGAAAAGGCAGCCCTGCTTCCCAGCAGCCTGAGGAAATGCTGGGAAGCAGCAGGTGCATCCCTGAGAAACAGGAAGCATTGATATAATTAAAACTGTGGAATATCTGTGAAATAGTCAGGGTCTGTGTGATGGTGGTTCCTTATGGGTGACTAACCCAGCTCATGGACTGGATGGACTAACTCTACTTCATGGATGTCCTATCCCCACGTGGAGGACAGGACTCCTCACCTTTCCCCACTAACCACTTCTTCTTTGAGCTGTTTTCATATTGTCAGAACTCTCTGATGTTGGGACTTGCAATGAGTGATGCAGATAACAGGCACGAGCATCTTTCTCCTTGACGAAAAACCCTTGCACATAGTTGCGAAAATGCTGGTATCAAGTTTGTTTTTGAACATATAAAATTTTATATTACCAGGGCTAAAAATCTGTCTAGCACCTGCTTCCCTAGATGAAAAAAAGACAGGAGGAGTCAGAAGTTATCGATACATTCTAATGTTCACTTTCTACAAACATGTGTTTTTGCGTGCACGCAGTGTTCTTTTAATTTAGTAGATAACAAAATAAATTTTCAACCTGCTGTCCAAAATGCTTTGTCATTATTTCTTATAGACTAGTGCTGTCCCAGTGACTCCAAATACTGCTTCTAAGGCTTGAAGATAAAATAAGCTATTTTATGGACTTGTCATACAAAATGCACACTCACAGAAGTTGTTTCAATTAAACAACAAAAATATTCAAAAAATGAGAGGGTCCTAAGCATGAAAAAATTGCACACAGATATCTCATTGAAGCTAGGGTCAAGTTGCAAGAGAAGCTGAAGCAGAACAACATGAAAAAAAAAATTTAAAAAATAAGTTATTTCAATTATTTGGGGGAAATATGGCATTGGTCTTCCCTTCCAGGCAAATATTTTGGGAAGTTTTCCTGATTAGCCTTTATGTGGTTTTGTCCACAAATAACACACACAATTTTTTGCAGTCACTTGCAGTTGTCTTGTATCAACAAATCAAAAGTGAAGGCAAATAACATGGCTGAATAGCTCCTGCCTCTTTTTAAACCAGCTGAGAAGTCAAGCACAGAACATCTGAAAGAAAGTGAGTGACATCTGCCCCTGAGCACAGTTCATAACCTGCGGATGTGACTATCACAATCTTCCTGCAATATGTCACAACTGACCCAGGAGCAATTCACATTCTGTCTCCTCTAGTTTCAAGTCTTTCACCAGATGTCGATTAAAAATACATATATTTATAAAGTGGTTAGTGTAATTAATGCCTCAAAAATAAAAAAAGTCTTTTAATGGGGAATGACAGCAAGACATGGAGTAAGATAAACTACTAGTTCCTCTCATTATTATTTTCTTCTTTTATGAAAAAGCTTGTTCATCTGAAAACATTCATTCCCTTTACCTTTCACTCACCAGATTTCATGGCTGTGTATTACTTCAACCGGACAAATGTTCCCAGCAATGTGTATGTCTGCTATAATCAGTTTTGAAAGAAGAGCAGACGTGAATTGCCATTCACTCTCAGTGGATTATCTATTCCCAGACTTGCTACACAATGAAAAGAAAAGTTGCCTCTGATTGTACTGCATATCAAATAAGCTGGATGAATATAATACACAGTGCAGATTCACTGTGGTGGATGTAGGTTTGTAAGGAATTCAAAGATATGTTTTCTCCATGAGGATGACTTCTCATCATTCATTCATTCTCAATGCTGCTCTTTTCCTCTGCATTTGTTATCAAATCATCATTAATTATACCAGAGTCTCCACCATTAATCATATCAGAATTTCTACTGCCATGGGAAACAAATAAACAAACAAAGTATATGAGGCTAAGATTAGAAATAAATAACCCAAACCACTCACCTCTCTGAGACCAGTGACCAGGCTTGGAGCAATGCTCTTATGACTTTCCTATCTATTAAATAAGATGAAGCTGTGAATTCCAGCAACAAAGACTCAGGAACTTGGCTCAGGACTTGGCATTTAGCACAATATACTGTGAACCATATGTAAAAAATGCTTATCAGCTTTTGTTTTTATTACTGTAATAAATTAGCTAATCAAAATAGCTAAATAAGCTATAATTAAAATGGACTTTCCGGCTAGGGCTAGTGTTGCTCTTATAACAAGAAAGGGCCTTCTCTCTGATTTTGTTTTGTAAGGTCTCAACTCCGGCAAGTGCAGGTCTGTGTCTGGAACCTGGAGATGTTACAGTATTTCAGAGAAGTACACCAAGTACTTTAGGTTGCCTTTTAAATTGCTTTTGGACCTTGAGCCTGCTGAGAGCTGAGATATATTAACTTGGCTACACATCTCCTGGGTGCCCAGCCAGCCTGGGATGGAACATATTCAAATGGATATACTAAAACTGATGGCAGCACACAAACACAGAGTTACAAATCCACTCAGGCAACCAGCAAACCAGACAATTAGGGAAGCTGCCTTTTGCAACCACTCCACTTCTGGGAACATAAAAATCCGTATCAACTAAAAATAAAATAAGTGTTTCATTAAAGCCCCAAACCCTTTTTTCAACAAGAGGAATCTGTTGAAATAGGTAGGTAGGGATAGGTAGGGATACATAACCTGGGAAAGTAGTTTGCTGGGAGGGATTCAGCCTGCCATTGTACAACTGGTCTTTAACACATAGAGCAAATTAAGATTACATTGATAGCTGCCACAGCACAACACCTTCAGAAGCTTTTCATCCAGGAACATATTTCTTGTTTTCCAGGATTTGGCCTCACCTACAACACATTTTGCTGAGAGTTATTTGAAAACTGTGAATGTGATGATAGCCCAATCACTCAAAACTTTAGCAATGAAAATATGGCAAAAAAAGGGCTGTTGTATAAAGAAGATAGCTAAATAGAATGGTTTGGTTTGACAGAAATAGAAAATATGACTCAGATAGGGAAAAGGGTTCTTTGCCCTTTGAAAAATCAGTCTTGTTCTTCCTCTCTCTTACACAGGAGCCTTTCAGGGAGAGTCTGGTGATGCTGCATTATTGATAGGATACAGGTCTCCAGTGGAAACATGTGATATGTTTGGTTTCCTCTGATAGCCTGGGATGAACACAAAGCAAATTACTGAATGCCAGAAGACTTGAGTTCATTGAGACTGTTCAAAGCACACATTTAAAAGAAGTTCTTAAATAATAAATCTTAAATTTCAAGCCTGTTGCATAACCAAAAGTTACATATGTACTAAAAAAATGTGTCCCAAATGATTTTGCTGAGACAAACTGCAAATGACATTAAAATGCATATGTGCAGCTTTAGGATTTGTTTGGTCTCAAACCAGGCACTGATGGTTGGAGTGAAAGATGCAAAATAGCACGGTCTGGGTGAACACAGAACTGCAGAATTGTTGAGACTGGAATACATACAATTTAACTGAATAACCTCTCTGACAATTTTCCCAATCTATGCTGGAACCTTTATTTTTAAAAACATTTGGTACCATAAATATTTTTTTTATTGCCCTTTGATTTCTGCTGGGCTGTTTTACCCACAGTCTTCTACATGAGAGGTCACATAGAGGTAGAAGAAAGCTGGTTTGGCTCAGGCTAGGTAACACTCCAGTTTCAAGAGGATTTTAACACTGCTGTACAAAACCCCAGATTTTCAGCCTATCCACCCCGGAAAACCCTGCTACGTACATTCAGGAGCAACTCCAAGCCATGGGACGAGTTTTCTGTATTTACTGAAAAACCTGCCTGAGATCTGCCTTTCTAGATCATGGTGAACCTCTAACAAGACTTAAGCAATGAGCAGCAATCTCCTCCCAAGAATAAGTGTAGCAGTATGATGGGACATGTTAGATTATCTCTCGTTAAGGTGATAGCTCCAATTTCATCACTTTTCAGAAAGTAGCTCAAAAGAGAACATTGTTTCCCATTCTCTGCTGAAACGGAGAGATACTGGGCGACACCACTGATGGAAGCTGTCGCTTTCTCCTTCATCCTCTTGCTTCATCTTTTTCTTTCTTCTTGACTTTCTCCCTAAGCATTCCGGCAAATCTGAGGAGAGAAAACCCCGAAAGGTGAGGCGGCTGAGGAGGAGGCTGCCAGGACGGCGGCGGTGGGAAGGAGCCCGGGGGTTGTCGTGGCGCTCGGGGCGGGGCGTGCGCGGGCGGGGCCGGCGGGGTGCGGGGCGCGGCG